>OMKP01056448.1:0-14107 GCA_900302375.1 Bathygadus melanobranchus | reverse complement strand
GCAAGTTCAAACCGACCGCGGAGTGCAGGTACAGCCGCGTCCGACGCACACGAGCGATGAGTTTGGTTCAATAGTTCGTTCCTCGTTTTTAGCATGGAAATAAATTGGTAGAGTGTGTGTGTGTGTGTGTGTGTGTATAAAACCTCCAGACGTGTGTTTCTAACACAGTGGTGGGCAAACTACGGCCCGCGGGGTTGGGCTGTTTAATCCGGCCCGTCTAGGATTTACAAAATTGTCCTAAAGACCGCATTCATTTTGTCTTTTTTCTGCAATACCCTGCGTTTCAGTTGATTCCACTAGATGGCGCACTCCAAACACTACCGACCGTTGCCGACATAAAACACTGCGCAGCTCTTAATTTTTATCAGAGGGATTAATGCTCATTTTTAGATCACGGAGGAATTTTTGCCCATGAAGTCCATAAAGGGGCAAAAAAGGGTGACCAAAAACAACACAGTTCCCACTGAAACTGAATAAACGTTTTCTTTACTGTTCAGGTAATGGTTTTCACATGTTTATTATTATATAATTTATATTAGTCATATCATTATATAATTTAGGCTATTAGTTAACCCTCCCCCCCAATCTGCTACTGGCCCGGCCCGCCTGCCAATTTTAAAACCCAGTGTGGCCCTTGAGCCAAAAAGTTTGCCCATCCCTGTTCTAACACAATTGGTCTTTTGTGTGGTTTAGCTTCTTATCAGTGAGGCAGGTGACAAGGGGTGACAAGACGTTGGCACAGATCATTTTAAACAAACATACAAAACCATATCCTCCCAGAACGTCCCTGTGGAGTAGGGTGGTTGAAGCCATACATTCTGACGTTTCTCTTCCCTCTCCACAGTGACAGGAACAGCCTTTGCTGTAAGAGTTGCAAGTTTGAGGTGGCAGGCAAGAGGTGCCAGGAGCCCATTAGTGCGACCTGTAAGGGAATGTCCAATTGCACAGGTGAGCGCCCCCTGCTGGTGATATGGCTGTAAATCACATATACAGTAGCTATGGTACATGTTGATGTGCAATGACAGGCATGCCCCATGTAACAGTGTTTGGTACTATATATAATGTTTTAGGGTAAATATTTTATTTTAGTTTCCTAACCCATCGATTTGGTGTGAGTGATATATGCAGATTTTTTTGTTGTATTTTTATGTAATTATATTTTTTGTATTTGCATTGACCTGTTAAATGTTACAGTTGTAACAATATATTGTCTGTTTTGACCAACAAATGCAACCCGGTTTTATCTTGCCTCGCTCCCTCGGGGCCGGTGCAGTGTCCTTCCCTGACCTTGTGGCCTCATTGTTTTTAAAGGTAACAGCAGCGAGTGTCCTCTCCCGGAGAACGCGGGTGACAACACCACGTGTGTGGACATGGGCCTGTGTCTCGCCGGGGATTGCAACCCGTTCTGCGAGGCCAAGCACAGCTTGCAGTCGTGCGCGTGCAACGGTAGGCGGAGGGGTTTTTTGTGGTTTTGGTGTGGACGCTAGTTGTCCGAAACATCTTATTTGACCCGTACCCAAAGGTTTTCTTTGCTCACTTGGCACTGAATGGGCCTTATTCTCCTAGCGGCCATCTTGGTGGGCTAGCTGGGTGGGGCAGCTAGTGTTTAGAACCAAGATGAAGATGAATGACATCAACCTGTCTTTCTGAACCTGTGACTGAATCAGCATCACAGTAGGGATTTCTGAACCTGTGACTGAATCAGCATCACAGTAAATGGCTTATTTATATAGCGCTTTTATCCAAAGCGCTTTACATCGTCATGCAAGGCAACAACCAGCTTGTCGGGAGCTGCTAGGGTTAGGTGTCTTGCTCAGGGACACCTCGACAATTAGCTAGGCGGAGCCGGGGGGATCGAACCAGCAACCTTCCGGTTGCCAGACAACCATCTCTACCTCCTGAGCTAGTGCCGCCCTAGTAGTAGTGGATATTTCTGCAGAGGTGTTGTTTTTTCTTTTCAAGAAGTGTTTGGTAAATGGATGTAATGTATGAGCCGCCCCCCCCCTGCCTCTCTCCAGAGACGGAGAACTCGTGTAAAGTGTGCTGCCGGGACAAAGGTGGCGCCTGTTCGCCATTCATGCACCCCAACGACACCTTCCTCTACCTGCGCAAGGGCAAACCCTGCACCGTGGGCTACTGCGATGGTAGCGTAAGTAACCCCCGTGGTTGTCAACATGACCGCCACATCAATGCGACACCGCTGGAGTCGTCTGTGAGAGGGTTTTGTGTTCGTTTGGTGGCTCTTGCGTTGATGTGTGTGTGATCTTTGACAGGGAAAGTGCATGAAACAGGTGCAGGATGTGATCGAAAGGCTGTGGGATTTCATCGACAAGCTCGATATAAACACATTCGGTAAGTCGACTGCGTTACATTCAAATCTAAACATGAGCGCGCTCCTGATGTTTCAATTGTGGTCTGAGGTTGCATGTCGGTATTGATGTATCGATGCAGATTCTGTGTGGTAGTGGGTAACTAACGTGTTTGACTTATGTCTGTGTTTCTGGCGCACCTTAGCGAAGTTCCTGGCTGATAACATCGTGGGTTCGGTTGTGGTGTTCTCACTCGTCTTCTGGATTCCCCTCAGTATCCTGGTTCACTGTGTGGTAAGACGATGCCAATCCAACTGACATCACGTTGTAATGAATGACACAATAACGACACAATGTAGCTTTTTGTCAAATATTTCAGACCCAAAATTTCGTAACCATCACAACAATATGATGCCACCTAAGTACCATAAAAATGTGTTTCTCTGCAGGACAAGCGGCTGGACCAGCAGTATGAGCAGCAGACCAAGACCTACTACCCTCCCAGTGTAAGTGTCACTTTATTTTTGACCCTCCTAACCAGAGTCAAGCTTAGAGGCACACTAACACTACTAACGACTAATCATCGCCACAACCATTTTAACACACTGACAAAATCGGATGGATGAATAGGGATGTGTACAGATTTTATTTATTTGACATTCCCTCCACTCTAGCTGATTTCCCTAGGAGAGGTGGATTCAATTTTCCCTAACCAATCACTAGAGACCAATGTATCCGCCATTTTAAGTCTACACTGATGCATAGCCCTGCCAACATACTGTTTTTGCCAGGGTTTTAAGCGTTGAGCAGAGCGAAGTAAACAAACTACGATGAATACATTATTTCAAAGCTGAGTGCTGTTCAGATTTCAAAGTAATTGGTACTGTTAATCAAGCCAGAACAGCCTCGATAGAAGCGTCTATTCGTCTATAGCGGTCGCCAATGTTGTCCTCCTTGGTTCCGGTGCACAGTTTGACAACAGTGTTAGTTCCACCCATGGTGCTGATTGGCTAATCGTTAATCCCCCTCATTGGATAATCACTTTTTCAACCGAGAGAAATCGCGGTTTCATGTCACGATGCCAGACTAGAAACGGTCAACTCAGTGGAGTGGGTGGATTCAAAGGTCTGGACCCAGTCATGTTGTATGGCAATGCTGCCACAGTCTAGACCAAAATGAAGTAAAAACAATCACAGTGGGTCAAGGAGATTCTGATTTGGTAACAAGGCCTCAAATTGAAGTGGAACACAGCAGGTCAGCAAAACCCGACGCAAAACACTGTGTTGGGTCTGAACTCCAAGTGACCTGTCCATCACCCTTTGCCTTGGCCCCTGTTGTTCTCATTGGAACTGCAGCAGATGATGGAGGTTTGTAGTCGGGCCCCTGCCACAGGTGAGTGTGTGTTCTGTGGCTTGGTGTTGAATGGCAGTGCCGGTGGGTTCTCACGATGAGTCTGCATGGTCGGTCGGTCGGTCCGTCCGTCGGTCAGTGAGTGGCGGATACTCTCGCAGCCTCTTATTTCCTGACGCAGTCACTTGGCTTTGTTGTCATGGCCGCTCAGAAAGTCCCATGACCTTCGGCCTGATGCATGCGAATACACACTCCCATGTACTCTGTCATCCCATCCGTCCCATCTAATCTTCAGAGATTTCCGGGATGCATCAAGGATGCATTTTTAAAGGGTGTCCTGACAGGCAACATCTGGGGGCCATGTTTTTCCATGTGTTTTTTGCTTGCATTGCCGACACGCAGGATGTTGTCTTTGTTATGGCTGTCTGCGCAGTGTCCTGTAACCTCATCGTACGTCGGCTGGGGGGAACACACTCCATTTTTCCACATGACCTATACACATCGGAATTTTCTTTTTTTTTTATGTGAAAGTCATATCTATAAGAATGCTGTATCTGTCAACTCCTGACATGGATGGAAAAGGTCGAGTAGATGTGTAAACAAGTTTTAAAAATGGAGTGGACCCGAGCCTCAGTCGCAACCAGCAGCCGGCTGTGTGGCCCCGTCACTCACCCTGCCTCCTCCCCTCCCACAGAGTCAAGACATACTGAGCGGCCTCGAGTCAGCGCACATCGTCAAACTTCCACATCACTCCTACTCCGGCGGCCAGACCGCGCCCTCCTTCCAGCCGGTAACAGACCAGCACCAGCAGCGGCAACAACAACAGCGGTGGCAGCAGCCGGGACCAGCGGGGGCCTCCCCCACAGGCAGCGGTGTTACCCCGGCCCCAGGCCTGAGCTGCGGCCTCCCCGGGGGGATGCGGATGGACACCATCCAGGAGGACACCAGCATCGACTCTCACCCCGGAGAGGAGGGTCCGCTGGGGGGCGAGTTCACAACCGGCGCAGCCTGCTCGTCGGATACGAAGTCCTCCTACGAGGATCTGACCGAGCTGAGCCCGGGGGGGAGGGAGCGCCGGCGACTACACAGGCAGGCCTGCGTTGACACCAAAGAGACCGAGTGTTGAGCCACACAGCATACGCATATACTATTAACATACTTTGAAGGGAACAACCACCCTAGACATAGAAGCAAGTCTTTTAGGTGCGTTAGTTTTTAAATCCACACACACACACACACACACACACACACACACACACACTGATATGCATTTTGTTTTTAAGTCACACTTAATATTGAGAAAGCGAGGGTTTAGCACTCAAGAGAGAACTGAGGACCACACGCAGCAAAGTGGATGTTCAGTGCAGACGGTGCTCACACAGTCTCGTAAAACTACTGAATGATCTCATGTTTGTTTTATACACGTAGATGACTGTACTTTTTTTTTTCAAGATACACGTGTCAAAGCATAAACTTAAATGTACGCACACGTCCAAAGATTTAGGGGTAGTTTTAAGTAGGTGACTTTACTGTGTAAGTGTGAAACACTGATCAGTGTGAAACATAGGACCCCCAGTATTAACAATTGGACCAGATAGTTGTTTTTTATGCAGGTTGTCACATTTTATTTTTTCAGTGTAGTTTGAGGAGTTTGTTATGCATGCTTATTTGAGTTGATCTCATTCAAATGACCTCTGGTGAACAGTATAGTGCCTTCTATCATTTCTAAGCCTTATTGAGTTCTGATGTGTACAGAAAGCCAAGAAATGTGAGTGGGTGTGCAGTTTCAACCGACCTAATTCTAATCACTCAGAAACAATCATGTCACCTCATTTTCTTATTTCTATGCACTTGTACCATTTGAAGCCTCTACCATCCACTGATGTGTCATGCTGATAATGTGATTTGTTTTTATAGGTCAAGAACACAGCTGTATTTCTTATATTGGATGAATGGATGATGTTGTTGTGTTTTTATGCAAACTATGTGTCCATTGTTGAGCTTAGAAATACGCTTGCATTACTGTACATGTGTCAAATAAATTAAAATTAATCAAATAAAAAAGCTTTATTGTGCATTTTAACATCATTGTGATAATTTATTTAAATGTATATATAACAAAAAGAAAAGCCTATTTCCAGGTTTAAAGTTCACCTAGTGTTGAGCGGTTCATACAGTTCTATCTCAATATGATGAGATGGCTAGTCACAGAGCAGACTGCTCTCAGGATCCTCGGCGTCCACGTCCCCCCAGTAGGGCAGGATGAAGGGTTGGTTTGCCAAACGGCCCTCCAGCAGACTCCAGAGGCGCTGGGCCACAAACTGGTTTCCCTTGTCGGAGAGGTGCAGTCCGTCAGACAGGTAGACCGTGTAGTCCTGTGAAGCGTGAGGATGAAGACTGAATGTCTAGAGAACTTCTGGAAATGTGTTCATGAATCTAGACTGGATATGCATGCACTGACACTGTCTTTAACATGGATGCCTGGATACGTATACAAATCCCATAAGCACTTAATTTATCAGAAATAATGACTTGAGTAATGGGATGAGTCAAATCTAAAAATAAAAACAATTATATTTTACTAGAGAACCCAAATTGTATATTTCAATTGTGGAAAAAAAAATATATATAAACAAATATATTTATAATATTTTTTTTGACCCACCTGTCCATCTTTCTGCATGAGGGTCCAGAGATCCAGGGCTTCCACCCCACACTGCCCAGCTGCCTCAACACATGCCTGGGCATACCTCCCTGCCACAGAGTTGTGGCGATTAAGAGGGCATCCTGGGGGATGGAGGGACATGGTGCTATGGTTAGCCTAATTTAGTTTAGCAATTCATTGAATGCTTATCCAAAGTGACTTACGGTGAGTTTTAGACACAGGTCATTAAGGAGCAGGTAAGGAGGATAGACATCTTGCTCGAAAACGCCTACAGACAGACTGTGGACATCAGGGATTGAACCCACAGCCTTTAGGTTGGGAGTCACACCCACGTCAGTCCTGCTCCTGGGAAATGGCCAATAGTATGTAGTGGAGATAGAGATGTAAGGGTGAAGAACTGCACACTACCAAGTCACCTTTAAGAAGGCACTCCTTCTCCCAGGAGGCCTCATGAAGAGGAGGGGGACTGATGAAGATGACCCTGTCTGAAGACACCCCTACTGATGCCAGGTGTCCAGCTATCTCCTTCAGGTTCTCAGAGTACTCATTTAAAGGGACATGCTGCTGGAAGTTCTTGTCTAGGACCAAGAGAAACATAAGCCAATCAATATATGTGATCATGGATCAACCAAACAGTTGGCTTGAGTTTACATATTGACAACTGAATTGTTTAGGTAAACCACGTCAAGTTTGTACCATAGCAATGAACGACGAGATAAGGCATGCATAACACGCAAACGTGCAACTACTATACCTTCAAGAGCACAGTCGTTGGCACCAAAGAAGACTGTAACAGCTACTATGTTCTCTGAGGATTTGCTGGGGAAGAGTCGAGGCAGGAGAATCTTTGCCCATCTGGAGTTGTACCCGGATATTCCTCTGTTCACCACATCGCACTTTCTAACAAGGCACACGTTTTTAAATGTCAAAGTTGTGCCAATTCATGTGTAGTGTTGCGTGCATATACTTGTGACTGAGCTGCACACTGTGCACCAAAGAGAAAGGAACCATACATCGCTTACCGAGCTAGTTTGTTTGCGATTTCTGAACCCCATCCATGAGCTTGAAAGGAAAACTGAAAAGGGTGGACATCACACTGTCACTCGGGTGAACAGAAAGCCCACCTGCACTCAAAACACGAGCTAAGCAGAAATAACCACTTGAAGATGCAATAGCATGAAGGAATACATTTTACGACCATGACGTTTAGTCTAGCTCTATCGCAAAAACAACCTCGAATGAATCAACCAACCTGTGTGAAAGAGTCGCCAAATAAAACCAATTGAGGCCAGACTACTGCTTTTGTTTTGGACATTGTAAAAACCAGTCGAGACAATGGCTGCTAGAGAGAGAAACAAGCACATTTCCGGCATTTTTGTCATGTGCGTTCTACTTTTAATTTTTTATTTGAGATGTATGCATCTGTGTTTGTACGTATGGTTAAAAAAAAAAAGTCGTGTTTAGTCGTAAATTAGAGCGTCAGAATGTATTTATTATTGTTCTAGTATTATTCTTTTAATGGATGATAACCATTAGAGCACCATGCACGGTGTGGCCTACAGGGGGAGCTGCAGGTGATCTGAGTTGTTTCCTGCACGGAAGTGAGTGAGAGCTCCTACTTGGACCATGAAAACAACATGGCTCAACTTAGATTAAACATCGAAAGGATGACCTTACATTTCTCTTACAAAACATGTGGCGTTTCGCTCCTGAGTGTTGAAGGTTGTCGGACTAAAAATGCCGTCTACGCCCTGTCTTTAGCGAGAGATTGTTGGTCGGGGAATGTTCCTGTAGACAAAAATAATGCTGGGGAAGTTCACAGTCCACCTTCCCAAGAGGTGACCGCTGCAGTTCAGCCCGCATGTTATACCGCAACAGATAAGTTATTGACACGTCCACGGCTCAGATGGACTAAATCAAAACGTTCAAGCGTGTCGTGGCTCCCAAGAATGACGCGTGGAGAACAGCGTGTTTTGGGCAGCGTTTGGGGACCTGGGCGTGTGATTCTCGTTAGGGCCCACAGTGGCAACAGCAGCTCCAGTGAACCGCTGTACAAAACCAAGACGGGCTACTACGATATCCTAGGGGTGTCTCCCAGCGCCACAAAAGCGCAGATCAAGACTGCATACTACAAGCAGTCGTTCCTTCATCACCCAGACAAGAACGCTGCGAGGGAAGAAGCGGCGCGTCGCTTCTCTGACGTCAACGAGGCGTACAACGTGTTGGGCCACCCTGGGCTGAAGAAGAAATACGACCGCGGCGTTTTGAGTCAGTCGGATCTGGTCGCGTCTTCGAGACCCTCGGCCGAGGAGACGAGCAGCGCCACAAAAGAGCCGCCGATATCCCGGCAATCGGCCATGGGTGTGCATAGCCAGACGACATTCGATTTCGATAAGTTTTTTAAGTCCCACTATGGTGGGCAGCTTCAGAAACAGAGAGACTTACGCAAAGAAGAGATGGCGCGGAAGGAAGAGGCTGAGCGAGAGTGGAAGTTTGACAGCATCCCAGAGGTCGCTGCTGGACTGTTCCTCCTGATTGCAATTGGCGTCTTGTTCAATGAATATTAAATACAGGAAAATAATTGAAAGTTCACTAGGTCTATCGGATTATATATACAGACTACCCACTAGGTAGGCTACTGTATTTCAGTTGCACGACACATCACCTTTATAGCTCTGTAAAATCGCCATTCGTACGAAGTGTTTAATTTGTATTGTTGTCGAGGGTTAGTGCATATATTTTAAATGATCGTGGTTATTTGAGAATGCATAAGCCCAGAACGAGACACTACAGGTCAACACGTCTGTTATTTATTTATGCTGCAGTCTTGCACGACCACACTGAAAGCTTTCATGGTTGCTTTTACAAGCTGGGAATATGTGCTGTGCATTAGCCAAATTCTTTTGGCTGTTAGGTCACCAGAATTTTACTTTTAAAACGTTTTAACGCTTTTTGGGGTAGGCCTAGGTTGTGACCCATGGGCCTACTACCCCTGTTCTGCTGTTTTCTTTTATTTAAATCCAGATGTGCCCTCAGTGAAACAGTAAATGGGTTCATTTGTCTGGAAGACTGAGTCTTTGATTAATTTGTGCAATGTGCGTTTAGGTCTCCTCCTGTTCTCCACGTGGAAGCAAATCCAGCAAATTATAGTACAATAATATATGCTGGTGATTAGATTTTACAAAGTTTATTGTTGACATTTTCTTCCTGTATCATACAATGCTCTATAGCCTACACAGTATCAAAATGCTGGTAGTGTTTCGGAGTGTCTGAGCTAGAGAATAAAATGTCTACCACAGACAACACTGGTAAAAAGTGTCATGACAGCAAATTGAGCTATAAGGTTTTTGGGAACACATAGCTAATCAGCACTGAATGAATGAGGGCAGACTGACATACTGGGCATGCAATAATGAATTTAAACATGTTTTTGCATATAAGACATTTTAAGTTAGTGTACATTGCACATTTATTCAGCCTTTTTTTGAGCATTTTAAACACTGCAATAAATATTTGCAAATAAACTAAACAAATTATTTACTTGCAACCAATTATAAAACTCTAGGCCAGTGTCAAAGAGATAACAAAACAAGATTAGTTACTTTTGTCAGTTGTAACAAACATTATTTCAACATACATTCAACATACAACAGAATGGCTTTCCTAACACAATAATCTAAAAGCCTTAAATGTTATTCTTATAGCAAATACAATTTAAGAAAATAAATTAAACATTCCCAAAGACTAGTGGAGGTATGCCATGCGTTCAAGTCAAAATCAATAGACATACACTTACGTAAACATTAACAATTACAAACACTGGAACCTATACACCCCAACTCTGTCACCTGGCAATAAATAAACCTATAATTCATATTACAGTGCTTGACAACTCACAACATACTTCATACAGTTAGATAAAAATCTAATTCACAGAGGCTGTTAATTAACAGTTAAAGTTCTATCCAATTAAATACAAGCACCGCCATCGTTGTTTAAAACGGGATATAAAAGGATGGGAGGACTCTTCCAGTCCATTCTACCTGTAGCATATTTAGCTGATGTTCACCTGGGATATAATCCATGTCATAATTCAGACATGCTTTTCAAGCATCCCGCTTCACAAAAAAGTATTTGATTCTGCCGAATTACCCATATGTATGCTGTTCAGGGGACACAGCAGACTAACACGGTATGGTTAATAGACGCCAGTGGTCTCGTCTTCTTCAGCACCGCTGGAATGACGTGTGTGCAGTGTTGCCGTGGGGACCCCCCCGTCAGATAACGGGGTTGAGAGCGTCATAGAGCCTCTGCACAGCCAGCTCCACCATCTCCCTCAGGGAGTCGTCCTCCGTCACCTCGTCCTCATAACACGCCGTCTGCCGCAGGACGGAAGACATGGACGAGGACGATGATTAATCATTAATTATACAAAACTTGTTGTTCGTTTCTGGTGAGGCTGTGAAGATGTCCGCAACGACTCACTCTCATTTCCAGGCAGATCAGGACCGTCTTTCCATCCACTGTCACGGCGAGCTTACTACTGTCTCTAAACTCCACGCAGTCCTCGCCAAACATGTCTCTGCAGAATTTTAACATCCAACACAATGGCCACTTGCCCACACCAAATGTGGTGTATCATTTTCGCCAACTGAGCTCTTTCTATATGTAATAATGAGCTTTGTATATGTGCTGATCATGTTATTGATTTATAGTTAATATTTGATTAGTCAATATTTTAGTTGTGATTACTCAATAGAAAGCTACATATGAATGCAGAATCTGTAGGCAAGGGACAAGATTTTACTGAATGATAACTCACTGCAACATGACCTCCAGCCGGGCTTGGTAGACCTCCATGTCCACAATGACACACGGGGATTCCATCACTGTCGAAGAAACCACGAGACCATGTAACCTTGCATAGGAAAGGAATTATACCACTCGCCTTTATTTGTATCAATATAAGACATTTTCCCATTCAGTAATCTGCTACTTTAGTCGGTTGATAAAAGTCTCTTACCTCTTGAGGTACTATATTATATTATTGTATCGTAAACCTATTCATGATGCCCACAACAAACATACAGAAGGTAATAAATAGCAAAGCTATCCACACACTGTCAGTTTAAACCCACCTTTCTGAGCCTTGGGGTTTGACTGG
Source organism: Bathygadus melanobranchus (assembly GCA_900302375.1). Taxonomy (NCBI): domain Eukaryota; kingdom Metazoa; phylum Chordata; class Actinopteri; order Gadiformes; family Macrouridae; genus Bathygadus; species Bathygadus melanobranchus. The sequence continues at coordinate 2,619 of OMKP01056448.1, read as the reverse complement.
ACCTCCAGCACCACCGTGGTGACAGCATCAGCATACATGTCATTCAGAGGGTTGGCTATCCACTGGCACAGACCAGAGCAAAAACAGTGATTTAGTTCAGAACCAGAGGTAGCCATTATCCACATTCATAGTAGGACAGGGGTCACGATAGAGTAGTTGTTAGGGTGTTCAACACCCAGCCTACTGGGTTCGATCCCCTATGTTCACTCTTCAAGTTTGTAAAATGACTAAATAGTAAATAGTAGGACAGGCATTATGTTGGAACTTCTAAAAGTCCTCGGAAGATAACTTTAACACAGCTCACAGCCAAATATAGACGATTCAGAACGACCCATAGCAGCTGCAGGAATCACAGAAGACAAAAAGTGCTTATTAGAACATCTTTGGCGCTACTGACCTCCAGCATCACCATGCCGACCTCGTGGACCAGGGTGATGCTCTTAAAGATCTTGAGGGTGTTCTTCTCCATCCCGTCCAGCTCCTCCACATCACCTGCATGCAAGAAGCTGACTTTAGAAGGTTTGGTTTGGATGCCATTAACACTCACTTCCGAAAATGTTTATACTGAAATAAGGGGATACATTACACATTTCTCCAAAGGGAACACTAAGACATATATATATTTGTTTGATTGATATACAACAGACCAGAACAAGTCCTTTTCTTACCAGTGAGGTTCCTCAGATGGCAGACTAATGGAGAGTACGGGCCTGTGAAGGGGATGGCCTGTGTCTGTTTCACCGTACTCATAGCCAGCTCTGTGTATGCTGTAACACGGACCAAACAGGATGCTAACATTAAAATCCTGGATTAAGAAAAAAGACAAGCAAACCTTTCTTCTGTGAGTCTTAAATGTGTTCCTCCACAGTGCATGCTCATGTGCTAGTCTTGTTAGTTTTAACTATTACTGCTACAGCATGTGCTCTAGGTTTTGTGCTTTTTGGGAAGAATGGAGAATTTGTGGTGAAAGGAGAGTGAAAGTAACAAAGAGCTCCTCACTGGACAGGTCTGAGGGGGTGAGGATGTGGTAGTTGAAGTTCTTCTTCACCAGTATGCCCGACACTCGCTGGCCCTGGACACACTTCTGATCCGCCAGAGACCCCATGACCTGAGGAGGGAACCAGGATTCAGGACCTCTCTTCCCGACTTTGTATCAGTACCTCATGGTCATCATCAGCCCACTTAAAGGCATTAGATTCACCCTTATAAGCCTTGAAATTACATTTTTGAATGAGTGAAGGCAGCGCAATCTTACTATTTTTTTTTACCATTTAGTAATTTAGTAGACACACAATTACATATTCACATTTTTTAAAATATATATTTTATCACATAAATATATATGATCATTGTCACATCACTATAAGGTTAAACCCCACCATTGTGTTACAGAGAAAGTGAGAAGCTAGTAAAGGTTCAGGCAGTACGGGGGGGGTCACCTTGGCCAGTTTCTCCCCCCTGAAGTTGAGGGTGACGGCTTCGGTGTTGCGGGGGTTGTGGACCTCGATGTGGACCTGGTCATTGTCCTCATACTCCCTGATGAGCGCAGCCTTCAGACGGGCCATCTCATTCTGCTCCCCATGGACCAGGATCTGCAGCACGACACGGTGAAGATACACAATGGAAAGATCAAATGTATTACATTTACTTAGCGCATTTAAGGTTCTACTACCCATGTTGTGTAGGTACTACTTCATGTAAAAATTTGTCATTTTTAATTCTTATTTTAGTTTTACTTTACGTAACCCTTCTCCCTAATACTGTCCTGTACGTTCTGCTCTGACACCCTAATTTCCTGTCTGGGATCAATAAAGTACATCTTATCTTGTTAATGAACAGTATGGTGTCATCAAAGGGTGCTTTGCTATTGGGAGCCGACCGTTAAATCATTTTGCAGTATCTAAAACGTTTAGTTTTAGCAAATTTTCCCCTAGGTTGTAAATAAGACAGCCCACTGCACCCACTGTCTTTTAAAACAATATAGCTGTCTGAACCAGCTCTAATGGAGCTCCTACCACATGCGGTGGTTTGAGTGCCCTGATGAACTCGCTGGTCTGCTGGTAGTCGGTGTGGGCCGAGAAGGAGATGTAGTCTACGGACATCTTCAGCTGCAGCTTCTGACCCGACATGGTGGTGATCTCCTCAGGTTCAGACATGATGTGCTGCAGGGGACACACCGGAGGTGAGCGGGGATGCTTCCACGGTTACTAACTGCATTTCGGATTGGCATACTGACTGGCATGACATCAACTAGCACCCATTAGTATTGTGCCAGCACCTTGGCCAGTGTTCCCTCAACGCAGTAGCCGGCGATGATGACGCCGTTCCTCTTGTCAGTGCACCAGCTCTCGAACAGCTCCCTGGACAGCCCACTCTGCATCATGCCCGGAGATGCCATGACAACACTGGGGCCGATGTCGTCGAAGTGGTCCATGCTCTGGGAAAAGAACAGCCCTTTATCCACTACTATCAAACCTGTGTTCATCTATGCAAACGGGTTAGATCATTACAAATGTCCATTACAAAATGCTTGCCTTATACATTGTGTTTCTTTATACATCAGTTTTGCTCAGTTTTGATTTAATTGTCTTCTCTCCCTTGAGATTGCATGGGGGGGGG
>OMKP01056438.1:0-16728 GCA_900302375.1 Bathygadus melanobranchus | reverse complement strand
TAATGATATGGCGTACCTCTATAATGATATGGTGTACCACTATAATGATATGGTGTACCTCTATAATGATATGGTGTACCTCTATAATGATATGGTGTACCTCTATAATGATATGGTGTACCTCTATAATGATATGGTGTACCTCTATAATGATATGGTGTACCTCTATAATGATATGGTGTACCTCTATAATGATATGGTGTACCTCTATAATGATATGGTATACCTCTATAATGATATGGTGTACCTCTATAATGATATGGTGTACCTCTATAATGATATGGTGTACCTCTATAATGATATGGTGTACCTCTATAATGATATGGTGTACCTCTATAATGATATGGTGTACCTCTATAATGATATGGTGTACCTCTATAATGATATGGTGTACCTCTATAATGATATGGTGTACCTCTATAATGATATGGTGTACCTCTATAATGATATGGTATACCTCTATAATGATATGGTGTACCTCTATAATGATATGGTGTACCTCTATAATGATATGGTGTACCTCTATAATGATATGGTATACCTCTATAATGATATGGTACCTACTATAATGGCAGCCAATATAGGAACCTGATAAATCCATTTCAGATTTCCTGCACTGATGTCCCAGCATCTGCAACAGAAGATCCAATCCAATGTTTATCACACACACACACACACACACGTGCGCACACACACAAATAAAGACACCTTAAGAAACACACAAAGACAATACACAGACATTGAGCTACTGACTGAGTGTCCGCCAGCGAGGCCCGTGCACTAACCCAGATGGAGACAAAGACAGCTGGTAACCCTGGAGAGAGAGAGAGAGAGAGAGAGAGAGAGAGAGAGAGAGCGAGATGGGAGATGGGTCCCGACCCATAGTTTAAGAATCATGATATATGAACTACATGTAACTACAGTGTATTAGATTAACCACATGTAACTGCAGTGTGTTATACGGATGAAGTACATGATGTAACTACAATGTATTGTATAGATGAACTACCCCAGCCGATGATGCTGAGAGTGCACAGGTAGCTTCTGTCAGACAGGAAGGCCATGAAGATCAAACTGTGGAGGTAAACACCCTCCACCAGGATCCAGTAATGGTTAGTAGCCAAGAAGTACAGGAATAGGATTACAGCCAGCTTACAGCCAAACTGTTATAGAGAGAGAGATAGAGAGATAGATAGATAGAGAGAGAGATAGATAGATAGAGAGGTAGAGAGATAGAGAGAGAGGGTTAGATAGAGAGATAGATAGACACCTTAAAAACAAACTGTAGAGTAGAGGAACACAAACACATCAAAAATACACTGATTGGTTACATTTGGGTTCAGTCAGAACACAAGGTGAGGGTAGTGCTCAAACCTATACTGTATCATTATTTATTATAGATCGTATTTATCCTTAGTAAGGGTCAGGGGATAGTGCTAGGGTTAGGCCATGAGGGTTAGTGCTAGGGTTAGGCCATGAGGGTTAGTGCAAGGGTTAGGCCATGAGGGTTAGTGCTAGGGTTAGGCCATAAGGGTCAGGAGTTAACAGTTGAGACTTTACCAGCTCAGGCTTGTGTCCATTGAACTGCCATCCTGCCTGGTCGTCTTCAGACACAGAGTAGAGAACGGCGTCCTTCACAAAGATACTCACAGCTCGACATATGAAGGACAGGAAGAGGTGAATGTGGATGTGATTACGTGTGCAGTGGAGACGCCTTCAGGATATCGGTGGAAACACAAAGAAAAAGAAAAACATGCAGCCGAAAGAAATTGATAACATGGTATGCTTGTGTATATATACATATATACTGTATATATGTGTTAGCAACGTACTTGAAGTAGCATAAGGTGAAGACAGCGACGAGCAGACACAGCAGGGAGATGGAGTAGCCCACCGTGTACATCAGGTGCAGCCTTCTAAACACCTTTAGACATCAGAACTAAACACCTTTAGACATCAGACCTAAACACCTTTAGACATCAGACCTAAACACCTTTAGACATCAGACCTAAACACCTTTAGACATCAGACCTAAACACATTCAGACGGTTAGACATGCATGCTGTGAAACAAGCTGCAATAAGCAGACACCTCCGCTTGGCTGCTGTAGTCGGAGCTGAGTGAGGTACACTCTGAGTAGTTGGCCCAAGTACGGTTTAAAGCATTTGCCTGCTCCCAGGCCCCAGAGACGTCACATTGGCGATAAACCCGACCTGTCCCAAAGAAAGAGATCAGAGTAAACCACTGACCTAATGATATAATCAATACACCTAATACTGTAAGGAATAAACAAAAGAATGCAGTAATACTGGCTCAATGCTATAGCGATACAGCTAATACTGTAAGAAATAAACCTAATACTGCAGTAAATACTTTTTGTGTTACTTTTTGCAAGTCGCTTTGGATAAAAGCGTCTGCCAAATGCTCTAAATGTAAATGTAAAAACACCAAATACGATAGTATGGAGAGTGTGTGGTTGGTGGCTGGTTTAAGCAGCCTCACCTGGCCTGAGTCAGGCTGTCATCCACCTGTGTCCTGCTGTTGGGGAGCCAGACATGGCAGCCAAGCAGTGTGCCACACGCCATATAAAGTGGCTTTCTGGGGCCCCCACCACAAGTGTGCAGCTTTAAACCAGCCACCTACCACACACGCTCCAGTAGCCCCTTATTAAATACACCTAATACAATTGTAAATAGACCGAATATGATAGTAAATACACCTAATACTATAGTAAGTAGATATTTACATTTAATCATTTGAAGACGCTTATCTCCCCAAGTGACTTACAAGGGAGGCTGACAACAATTATAGCACACGATCGCATTAGGCATAGCTATGAATGAATGTATTATGAATTCATGTAGTATGAACCATGAATTAAAAATCCCACTGACAATACAGACACTGGCTCTAATAGAAAAGACTGGTGCTATACCTCTGTGGTTGAAGTCATAGATGTACTCTGGACAGGGCATGGACACCCATTGTCCGGCTCTGCCTCTGGGCCAGCAGACGATCCCGTCCCATTCAGGAATACATTGGCCTGCTGTGGTTAAACTAGGGTTAGACTATGGTTACACTAGGGTTGCATTAGGTTTACAGGTTAGATTAGGGTTAGACTAGGATTAGGGGTTAGAGTAGGGTTAGACCTAGATTAGACTAGGGTTACACTAAGGTTAGATTAGGGTTAGACTAGGATTAGGGGTTACACTAGGGTTACACTAGGGTTAGATTAGGGTAAGACTAGGATTAGGGGTTACACTAGGGTTAGATTAGGGTAAAACGAGGATTAGGGGTTACACTAGGGTTAGATTAGGGTTACGGGTTAGATTAGGGTAAGATTATTACATGCAACTGTGAATGATAGGCGAGATGGATTCTCCAAACCAATCACGGAAGAGATGCCCTGATTGGTCAGAAATGAGCCGGGGGCGGTCTAAAATCTAAATACAAAGCGGACATTCTCACAGCACATTTCACTCACTCACAGCTGATGAATGGCTAGGCCATTTCTAAGAAATTACCATCAAATCAAATAGCTCTTAAATCTTATGTACAGCACCTTTAAGAAATAAGAAGTTCTTAAGAAAAAAGGACTTGCATTTCAGAACATTCTTAAGAATGATCTAAGATCTTAGGATCCGGCCCCTGGTCTTGAACATTCTGCATCATATCCAAAAGACAATCTACAATTTATCTCACATTAGTCTGAAATGTGAGGAATATTGAATGTAAGGGATATTAAAAAAGGTTCTTTATCTGATTTGTGAATCAGAGACCTCAGCCTATTGAGGCTGATATGGTTGTCCTTTTCTTTCTCTGTGACAGCCAAATTTCCTCTCAGGGCTAAATTGAGCAACAGCTTCACAGCTGAAGGAGATTGGAGCCTAACAGCATATTCCACTTTTCATTTAATTCTATCTGACTGTGTCTGGTAGAGGACTCATTTCTTTGTTATCTTTGGAGTAGAAAGAATTGTAAAAACCTTTTATGAGGGTCATCTGGTTCCGGATGCTGCGATCACATGCAGCTCGAGCACCAATCAGAAGGTAGATCTGCTCTTCTCTTGTAATGACATCATCAGAGTCTATCTAAGGATGACAGTTAAATATTGAACCTTGAAATATTATACATTGAACATTTTAGCATATATATACTGTATATTGATATATTGAAATATTGAACCTTATAAAAATGTTGATGAGATAACAACACAAATAGAGAATTTCCCAGTTTAATGAATCATGAGTAGAGAGATGTGTTCCACTTTGGGAAATGAATGATGTCTTAAATATGTAAACAGATGTCATGACACACCACGGCAACACGTCGTTAGCATCTGTCAACACTCGCCTGCTCTGCATTTTTACCAATCCAACACCATTCATGTGTCACAGCGTGTTTTTATAAATAGCAGTCAACAGAAGACTTCTGTCCAGAAAAATGTGGTCAGAGTTTGGATTAGGCTGTTGATCTGAAGTGGTTCTTCAACCACAGCCCATGACACCAGCTCTCTCCCAATGGTCCAATGTGGCGTCTCGAGGAGTTGTGAAATAGTTGTACACGGATGCAGAATGTAACGCTGCCATGGCAGACCTTCTGCAGAGGGGGGGCTGGCCCCTGACTGTGTTTTTTTTTTCATAGACCACTGAACAATTGCACATCACGTCTCAAATCAAGTTTGTTTCGTTTCACCACGGGCCTGTGTGCCGGGTGGACACAAACAGCTCTGTGTTTCTGACACGTCAAAGACAGCAATCCGTTAAAGTGAGCTAAATGTAATCATTGTTGTTAATCAATACAGACCTTTCGTGCTCTCCTCCCAGAAGTAATAGATTTTAGATAGATAAATACAACGACAGCAGAACTCTCTCATACAGGCCTATTCATTCATTCACTCAGTGAGCAGTAGGTCGGAGGTCAGGGGTCGATGGGGTGAATTATTCTCAGATCAGGTTAGAGCTGACCTGAGGGTTAGGTCAACCTAACCTCAACCCTGGTCCACCAACAACGACAAGCCCCAACAAAAATAAGTGAAAAGGTAGACTTAGAGGCTGTATTTGGTCTTTGCTAAAAAGTGTCATTATATCGTTGGTTGAGCCATTCCTTTGCCTGTCCATCATTATTACACTGTCTGCTCTTACTCTGAATAATCTTCAATTTTGGATACCTTTTGTTCTTAATATTAATATTGCACCAGCACATTAACTTCCCTACCCGTGGTGATCAGACTCTTGATCATTGTTATTCTCAACTATGGGACAGATATAAAGCTCTTCCCCTGCGCTTCCTTTGGTAAAGCAGATCACACCTCCATCCACATACGTCAGGATGTTGTTGGTTGATGTTGTAGACTCTCCTCCTTTAAGTTCCTTCAAAGTTGATGAACTCAACTACTTTGAGTTCATCAACGATGAGACTCTGCAGTACAATCCACCCTCTCTGGCAGGCACCGGAGGCAGCTGTGCCACTGCTGAACGCAAAGCCCTCCAGAGGGTGGTGAAGACAGCGAAGCACATCACAGACTAGATGCGTTCCGCGGACTAGAGCCACCCAAGCTACGGACTTGTTGTGGACTACCAGACTCATAAACAGTTTTTTACCCCCCAAGGCCATCAGGCTTCTCAACCAGCCACCTTCATCTCAGTGACCACACTGATCACATAATCAACCCACTTCCCATCGACATTCAATGTACATCATCGCAATTCAATATTCACTGGCTCTCCTACACTTTGTATTTGGAATATTTCATACTCTTAGTCCCATTGTCCATTTCCCATCCTTACAGTCTCTGGAACGGCTGCTCGTGGTTTTTACTGTTATGTATATTTGTTATTTCTGCCATTTTCTTTGCTATTTTTGCCCTAGTGAACCCAAAGTCGTTTTTTTGTTTTAAACGTGATAATGATCGTCAAAATATTAATCTATGCCATTTTGTCACTAAAACATATTTTAGTAACATGTTTGTTACTAAAATATGATTCATAATGATTGATGATTCATAATCCCAAAGCCCAGTTTGTGAAAGTTACACTCTGCTCCGGACACAGGTGGAGTTATTTTTGTGACGTCGAAGGGCCTTTTCGGATACACTTCGTCGTCACGACCAAGGTACACCGACGGCGAGGTGTGTGTGGACGTGTGAAGCGCTGTCTGGGCAGTGGTTGATGTTCATGACCGCGTCTGAGTTGGTGTGGGTCATAACCATGTTGATAACATGTCCCCCCTCCTTCCTAGAAGTCTCAGCGCAAAACACACTTTTTATATACTATATACTACGCCTAGTTGTTGCTGCCATGTCCTAAAAATGTCACTCTTCACAATGACCCTGTGTAATGCTGTGCAACTGATAAATAAAACACTTTGACTAACACCCTTTAAGGTTTTCCAGAACATTACCCATTTCTGATTTTGCTACTTTATACCTGCCCACATGGCACCTTTTGCACATCTAGCATCCTTCTTCCGTCACCCTCTGGGATCTACAGAGATTCTCCTTAAATCATAGATACATGTCTATATAAATAGTTTGTAGCCTTTTTCTAGCCTATAAAATGTAAAAATGCAATTTTTGTAACACATGAAATTATAACATACATACAATTTACAAATTATAAATAAATACAATTTACATAATACATTTCAGATGTGATTTCACTTTTAAAAGTATGTCAAATGTTACATGTAACATATGTTGAACTACCCCAATATATTCAATCAAAATGATCTGATTGGCCATCCATTGATAACAAGAAGACATCAAGAATGTTTTTACTCACAAGAGCAGTCACAGTCTTCAGGGAGAGTTGGTGAAGCAGGATGATGCAGACCCAGACGGAAGACATGACTATTTAAATATCTCTACCTGGTGACAATAACAACCCAGATACGTTCAATAAGCCGTGATACCATAGCTACTCTACCTGTTCCTTCTTCATCTCTAGCGTCTGACGATCAACCACTGAGCCAGAGTAGCTGTAGGCGTGGTCTGCCTTGGGAAGAGTTCCAAGGAGGAGACCCATGGGTGTGGCTTTCATCCACCCTTAACTCTAATGAGAGTTAAGTTCAACTTACGTTAACTATCTCAATGGCCATATTATGTTCTACCAATGCTCGGAATTATTGCAATAAGTGCTTTACTTTGCAGCTTTAAGTTCCTTATACACCAGGAATAAGTGAGACGACAAAACGAAAAATGAAAACAAGTGATTACCTATAATTACTATAATTGATTGGTTGAAATAATTTAGTTTGACCGCGAATCGAATAAAAAAATGACGCTTCTTCAATTAAATCCTTGTATGTGTATTACGTCATTCAGTTCAATGTTTTTCTTTTTATAAAAAATGAGCTGGGTGGGTGGAAAGGGAATAATTGAAAGTGTGATGACAAGATAAACACGCGGTAGGTAAGATTTGAGCGTTGTAAAGAGAGAGAACGGAGAAGAGCAGAAGAGAGCAAAATAAAACTAAAAAAACATACACCCCCTCGCTCCTCCCTCCCTCCCTCTCTACGTTTTCCCACAGTTGAGGTGATAATGCTGTGTGTACGAATGTGACGCAAGACAGATTCCCCGAACCAATCAGGGAAGATTTGCCGTGATTGGTCAGAAAGCACCCCGGAGCAGTCAAAAATCGAAATCGTCTCATGCAGAAGCAGCCGCTTCTCACAGAGCATTTCACTCAATAGCTGACAGGTGGCTATGCAATTTCTAGCAGATTACACTCAAATGGTAGCACTTAAATCTTACCTACAGCGCCTTTAAGGTCAGGGCATACTTTAAAGCGCCCACACTTCATGGTAAATAAACACATTGACGGAAGTTGTACATGTTATAAACAAGGGGAGACAGTAGAACTCGTGTCAGTCAGTTGCAGGAAATATAATAGAGCAAGGGACACAAATTATGTAAGGTAACGATAGCCTTCATGAAACGTTCATTACCGCCACCCACCAGTCGGTGGCGGTAATGCGCCTGAAAGTCGATTGACATCCGCCGTTAAAGTCAAGAAGAAGAACAATTTCGAAAGGTTTCATTCCACAAGGGCAGCAGAATGTTTTTTTGACTATATCTTGTAAGTCCATGATGTCCTTCTACTAAGGTAGTACCTTTTCTAACCCTAACCCTCGCACGTCTCTTCGTTATTTGTTCATTAGTGCTCATTATGATAAATGCTAGGTCTGTATAGAACTGACAGTATTGTGCATTACATAGGCAACGACATCTGAGCTGTCAGTATGCAATACAAATGACTGTCAGGTCTGTATCGAGCTATACAGATCTCTCTGTCTCTATGAATGTCGTATGCTGCCTCTGGTCATCCTCTCATCTTCCTGTCAAGGGACGTTTAATAAGAAGGTTTCTCTGACCCCCAACCTGACTGAGTTAGTTGTGAGTTGAACAATTAAAAATAAGTAGGCCTACATGTGATTATTACAGTGAGTGTGAGATAATCAATTCACTAGTACTAATAAAAGTAACTCTGTGTGTGTGTGTGTGTGTGTGTGTGTGTGTGTGTTAATAAATAATGTACCTTGTATTGTATATTTTAAAGGCCATGGCAGGAGTCGTGTTGAGAGGGATTTTACACGCAAGTCCAAGAAGACTTACCTTGACCTCCTCATCGACAGGACTGTGGAAGCTGCTTGTTTCTGGTTCTGTAGATCCGCTGGTCAGGTCACCGGCTACAAGTGTACTAGTTAAAAGTGTACTAGTTAGAAGTGTACACTTGGACACTTCGCAGTGTGCTGGCCATAACAAGTGGTCCAAAGTGAAACACATTAAAGGACCGAAGGATGAGGCCCGTTCACGACTGTTTATGAAGTTGGGCGCGATGATACGAATGGCTGCGAAAGGTACGTCAGATATAGTTATTTTGGAGTGCATCCCTGAGTGTGTTCAAGTGTTGTCCTTTCATCTAAACAACCCCCCCTTGTGTTGCAGAGGGGGGACCAAACCCGGACTTTAACTCAACTTTAGCCCAATTATTGGAGCAGTGCCGGAGCCACAACATGCCCAAATCATCCATCGACGCTGCCTTAAAGACTGCGGTAGGTTTTAATATAATTTAATAATATTTGAACGATAATAGATAGAAAGATAACATTTAAGATAATGCAGATAACACTTTAGATCATATTTTGTAGAGGTCATGGTGCTGTAGAACAGGAGCGTTCTGTAAGACATCACTTTGTACACACAGGAGAAGGCTAAAGCTGGAACCCAGTACACGTACGAAGCCCGTGGCCCGGGGGGTTGTGTGATGCTCATCGAAGTCATGACCGACAACAAAACTCGCACTTACCAGAACATCAAACATCTGCTGAACAAGAACGGGTACTATTACTGTTAACTATTACTCTTACGGTAGCGGTACTGTATTACTGTCGAGGGTTTGATTACTAGAGACTACTGTAAAGGGTTTGGTGCGTTCACTTGAGATGCATCAAGACAATTCTCAAGCACGTCAAGTTTAAAACAAAATCACCCACACCCGTAAAACACTGTCTTTTTGGACTGTACAGAAAATCTATTTTTTTGTGCATTACGTCATGCGGAGTGCCGGGTCAAAAAGTCAAAAGTCTACGCATTTCGGTTAGAGTCGGATGAGGCTGAGATTGTGTTCCTGTCCCCAGGGGAGTGCTGTGGGACGGGGCCCGCCACTCATTTGACAGGAAAGGAGTGGTGGTTGCCGAGGCCAGAGGCGTCTCCACCGAGGACGCTCTGGAGCTGGCCATCGAGGCGGGGGCCGGAGATGTCCAAGAGATGGAGGAAGAGGAGAGTCCACTGCTGAAGGTAACACCATGATGGACCACTACTGTGCCAGTGTACGTCCGTAGATGTGTACTAGTGTTCTGAGTAATAGCGTATAGTCTAGATCTGTAGTGTTCTAGAGCTGTGGTGTTTTACATCGGTGGTATTATAGTCTTAGTAATAGTATATCCTAGACTAGTCAAAGCCATGGTGTTGTAGACCAAGTCATGCTCTCTAGAGTACACATGTGAACTTATAGTCAACTGGTTAGTCGACTGACGTGAACGTGTACTTGTAGCATGTATCAGCAGAGCTTCAAGTAACATGGCGACAGACCACTACTGTGGTAGTGTACGTCCACCATGTGTAGCATCACCTGTTGACGTTTGTCCAGTCATTTCTTTGAGGTCCCCCAGAGTCTCATGTTGCCTGTCTGTCTTCAGTTCATCTGCAACCAGGCAGAGCTGAGTTCGGTGAGGACTTCGCTGGAGAACCGAGGGATCCACGTTGTGTCTTCTGGACTGGAGTTTTTGTCCCACACACCGTCGCTGCTGGACCCCAGTCAGCTGGAGGTGGCCTCTGTCCTCCTGGAGGCCCTGAATGACGACGCTGAGGTGCTGCGAGTGTGGGACAACATCCACGCAGAAAACTGAACACTTGGTCCTAGATTACCTATATAAGGTATAAAGGATATAAGTTGGAATATAATAATATAACATACAAACTTTTCAACACTGTTAATCATTCAAAGAATGTGCATTTCAAAGGGTGCCATTGAAAAGTACTGCAAGAAGTTGGATGTTTTCAACCCCCGGTGATTCCAATATGTACGACAAAATCATGTTTCTACCATCCCCATCTCATCCAAGATTTGGTGTCTTTTCATTTGGCTCCCTCTCCTGGTCACTGAGCTCATCTACACCTCTAACCCCTACCACGTCCAAACCTACCAACCAGTTGCGGTGGGGCTGTCCATCACACCTGGGCTGGATTCCCATTCTTTTCCTAAGGCTCGAGCTCCTGCTTGAGTCGTCGAGTGCTGAGCGTGTGCAGTAGTCATCGACCACGAGGAAAGGTGTCGCTCATAACACAAATTATGGGTCTGCTCCTTTTATGTACCGGGGCACATGGTCCGTGGTAAATATGTGATATCTTAACTAGTCTACTACCCCGCACCCTGTTATTACCAATCTGTAGGTGACAAAATAGATATGAATATTTATATTCACAGCGGAGCAACTGAGGAACGATGGTTGCTTGTACCGCGTCAAGCACATGTACAATTGTAAGGTTATACAATGCTACTGTTTTTTGTGTAAGCAATAAAAAAACAACAACTCCCGGACGTCCCGTTCCAGCTCCATTCACACTCGATACATAGAAACCGCTATAGGGACTCTCCCATTGGGTATAACTATTATATAAAAACGAGTGGATGTCCCGTGACGTAGCAACCAGAAATAGCGTCAGTACTGATTTTGTTTAGGTCCGGCAAGATATGGCCTATGCTCGTGTCTGAAGGTCATATCCCAGGTCGTTCTCTGTATGTACAGTTGGTGAGGACTCGGCACCCTTTATTGTTAGCGTGAGCGCAAACAAGTGTGTTCATTGTTTCACACATTTCTATCCTTCTCGTCACATTCCACAGTAGCCTGTTAAAATAAAATGGAAATAGTAATCAACAGAAAACTACTGCAAAGGCACATTGTCAATGATTTCTTATTGATTACCCCTTCATGGCCTGGCAGCTATAGTGTAGGATTGATCTGTTGCTATAGTGTAACATTGACTTGTTGCCAGTGTTGTGTCACGCTGAAGCTCAGTTCGCTGCAGCAGCACACCGACTAGCCCTCGTTAGTCAGTCCTGGGAAATATGAACATTTGGATTATTCAAGCATTCAGGAATCTGATTTTCAAATAAGGTATGATGTGCTGAATTACATTTCAGAAAATATGTGTATAAACTTTCAGCTTGTTTCCCATAACCCTTTCCCAGTAAGTACATGTATAAAGAAAACAAGTAGTTAGTCTATAGTCTATAATGTTCTAGACCTGTAGTTAGTCTATAGTCTATAATGGTCTAGACCTGTAGTTAGTCTATAGTCCATAATGTTCTAGACCTGTAGTTAGTCTATAGTCTATAATGGTCTAGACCTGTAGTTAGTCTATAGTCCATAATGTTCTAGACCTGTGGTTAGTCTATAGTCTAAAACATCAGGTGTCCCTGAGCAAGTGGTGTAGTGGTCTGTGCAGTAGTCTCGATCTGTAGTGTTCTAGATTTGTGGTATTATAGTCTTCTGTGTTGTAATAGTAGTCTAATGTTCTAAGTCATGCTCTCTAGAGTACAGATGTGACCTTGCAGTCAACTCTTTAGCAGACTGACGTGAACATGTACCCGCAGAGCTTCATGTCCAGCCCAGCGGCGATGAAGAGAGGAGGGGCCGCCCTCATGTCTCCCCAGAGCCTGGACCTCCTGGGCCCATCCAAGGTGAAAGAGCGTACTCAGAACGTCACAGAGAAGGTTACACAGGTACCAACCACCTACAGCAGGTCTCTAGACGTAGACCTTCTCTAGCAGAGACGTGAGACCTATACCTACATCTTCTCTAACCTTAATGAATATTAACCCTCCCATTCCAGAATATGTATTCTGGAAAATTCTTTTTCCAATTCATATATATTTGAGTTGTGACAGAAGTTTACAAGTTTATAACGTCTGACAGAGCAGATATAAAGATATGACAGAGAGATGAATACATAATAAGTCTGACAGAATAGAGACAAGATATGACAACGTTTACATGTACAGGTATGTGACAACATGTCTTTTCTCCAAGGTCCTCTCTCTGGAGTCTGACGTGTTGCCAAAATACAAGCTCCAGCTACCCGAGACAACATGGTGGATTTTACTGCACTACAGTCCATTCAAAGCTTTCTGGGACTGGATCATTCTGCTCCTGGTTCTGTACACTGCTGTATTCACTCCCTACTCGGCCGCGTTCCTTCTGGACGAGCACGCAGACAGAGCGTGTGGCTACACATGTGATCCTTTGAACGTGGTGGATGTCATGGTGGACGTTCTGTTCATTATAGACATCCTCATCAACTTCCGCACCAGCTACGTGAATCACAACGACGAGGTGGTCACCGAACCCGGTAGGGTCGCCAAGCATTACATCACCGGTTGGTTTCCCATCGACCTCTTTGCCGCCATCCCCTTTGACCTGCTCATCTTCCGATCTGGCTCCGATGAGGTAAAGTTTTTAGGACCATTTGCTCTTCAAATCCATATACCTGGTCATGATTTAGCTTCTAACCTGTCTCCCTCTTATGTATTTGCACACCAAAGATGGCCACCTTGATCGGCTTACTGAAAACAGCACGGCTACTGCGATTGGTTCGAGTGGCTAGGAAGCTAGACCGCTATTCTGAATACGGAGCAGCTGTCCTGTTCTTGCTCATGTGCACTTTTGTACTCATCGCACATTGGCTCGCCTGCATTTGGTACGCCATTGGGTTTGTGGAGAGACCGTACACAGAGACCGGTTGGCTAGACAACCTGGCACAACAGCTGGGCAAGACGTACAACGACAGCGACTCCAGCTCTGGACCGTCCGTCAAAGATAAATATGTGACAGCTCTGTACTTCACCTTCAGCAGTCTGACCAGTGTGGGTTTCGGGAACGTCTCTCCGAACACCAACTCTGAGAAGATTTTCTCCATCTGTGTCATGGTCATTGGCTGTGAGTTCTCACCTAAAATTAAACGTAGGATGATTCCACTGTGATTCTACTTCGGACCTACTTGTTGCAATGCATTCTGACTTTCCCGTGTCTCTTCCCCCAGCTCTCATGTATGCCAGCATATTTGGCAATGTGTCGGCCATTATCCAGCGGCTGTACTCTGGCACCACTCGCTACCACACCCAGATGCTGCGGGTGAAAGAGTTCATTCGCTTCCACCAGATCCCTGGTGGCCTTCGCCTGCGCCTGGAGGAGTACTTCCAACATGCCTGGTCATACACAAATGGCATAGACATGAACGCTGTAAGGAAAAGAACATCCAAAATGATATGTCTATATCTCCATATAGAGATACAGATACAGATATATTGAGAGATAAAGATGTGTATATATATATATAGTAAATTATGATGTAGTCATTTGCATTTCATGAAACATGAACACATACCAATACATGTATTCGTGCATTAG
The DNA here is from genome assembly GCA_900302375.1 of Bathygadus melanobranchus. Lineage (NCBI taxonomy): Eukaryota > Metazoa > Chordata > Actinopteri > Gadiformes > Macrouridae > Bathygadus > Bathygadus melanobranchus. Next base: position 2,757 of record OMKP01056438.1, on the reverse strand, counting down.
TCATCATTAACTGTTGTCCTCTGGTGCAGGTTTTAAAGGGGTTCCCAGAGTGTTTGCAGGCTGACATCTGCCTGCACTTGAACCGATCACTGCTACAGAACTGCAAAGCCTTCCACGGGGGCAGTCAGGCCTGCCTGCGAGCATTAGCCATGAGGTTCAAGACGGTTCACGCTCCCCCTGGAGACACCTTGATTCATTACGGGGATGTCTTAGACTCCCTCTTCTTCATCTCCCGCGGCTCCATCCAGGTGGTCAGGGATGATGTTGTGGTAGCCATACTCGGTACTGCTCATGTGCTACATGTTCTGGCCTGTAGAAAGTAGGGGTGGGTCGGAAAAATTGATACACTACATATCGCAATTTTATATTATATCGATTCTCGGCCCATGTTGTACGAATTGAATATTTTACACATGGTTTGTGGCAGTATTGCTTGTTCGGCTTAATTTGTGGAGTTAAGCCGAATGAGTCACGTCATTGTATTTACCTCTGCTATAACAGTGTTGTAATTGTGAGTCATTAGAACATTCATTTTTTTAGAATACACTGTTTAAGAATCAATCAAATCATAAAATGTTTTGCAATACATCACATTACGATTGCAATTTATCGCAACATATTGATTGTTGTATTGTGATGTGTATCGTATTGCCAGATTCTTGCCGATACCCACCCAGAATAGAAAGGATCAGAGATCCCTTCACAATAACCCTAATGATTGTATGATGTCATGTGTTCCTCTTGTAGAAAAGAACGATATCTTTGGGGAGCCCATTCACCTGCACGACGAGCCAGGAAAATCCAATTCTGACGTGCACGCCATTACCTACTGTGACCTTCACCGTATTCTCAGGGAAGACCTGCTGGAGGTCCTGGATATTTATCCTGACTTCGCCAACAACTTCTGGACGAACCTGGTGATCACGCTGGACCTAAGATGTGTAAGATGTCAGCAATGTCTTGACTAGGATAGATGATTCATACTGCCCCTACTTGATCCCTGATGTCTTGTGACATATACTTGATGAATACATTTTGACATTTTATGATGTAATGTTCATGTAAATTGTTATATGTGTCTGAAACCCTGTCTGTATCCCTGTTAATTGTGCTGCTGCCTGTCTTGGCCAGGACACTTGTAAAAGACTTTTAGACTTTTCCTAGTTAAATAAAAATAAAATAAAATTAGATTGGTGTCAACAATGCCTGGACTGTGATGGTATTGGTTTGTCCTTACAGTGGTCTGTCCTCTTCAGATTGACCAAAGTGGGCATTCAGAAGATTGTGGTGATGACTGGGAATATCCACACCAGCCGAGACAGAGAGGATATTCACTGGACTGTCGAATCAGACCTGGTGAGCCACCTGACCACATGCTATTTACTGTAAGATACAACCTACTGTAAACCTATGATTGTCTCCATTTTTTTTTACCAGTGTGATATTTGTCATGCAATGATATTAATGAAAAACTGGAAGTTACTGTCTAGTTACCTCACCAGTTTACAGGAGACCTCAGTATATTTAAAAACTGGTACCATAACAGGATTGATCAATACTTTTCCTCGGCTGTTGTCCAGATGGAATCGACCATGACGACTCATTTCCACTCCATTCGATCGGTCAGCGTCGCTCTGCACCACAAGCATGCAGTGGCTCCTCCCTCTCCCATTCCACTGAGGACCTGAGAGAGCCCCTCACACGGGGCACCAGGTTCCACCCTTCAGAAGAGCCCCTCTCACAGGGCACCAAGTTGCATCCTTCAGAAGAGGTCAGGTTGGACTATGCTTCTTCTGTGGTGAGACTGCTGCCCCCTGGTAGCCCCCCCGTGGAGAGAGAGCAGACAGTGGACATAGGTCAGCACAGTTATGAACGTCATTCATGAATGCCTCATGACCAATGATTCATAATTAATAACGAGTCTCTTTTTTCAGCTTCATCTCTAAACAGGCCTGGGATGTTCCACTACTGGCCCAACAGACAGTCACTGCAGTTCAGCAGTCGGCCATGGTCTTCTCGCCGCTCTCACCCTCACCCTCACCCTGCAGGGGAAACAGACCTGGGCTTCAGGCTGGAAGTATTGCAATCCCAACTCAACAGGTGAATAAACAAAGATGGATGGATGGACTTTGATGGCACATTTTTTTGCTGTGTCACATATTGAGAATTATAATGTGAGTGAATTATTTTAAGAGCAAGATATCAGTGATACATATACTGTATCATATTATTGATAAGAACACCATATTTCCTTTGCTAATCTCTAGGCTTGAGACTCGCATGACAGCGGACATCACCGTGATCCTCCAGCTTCTGCAGGGGCCGACGGCTCCTCCCGTTCCCCCAGCCTACAGCACTGTGTCCTCTACTGGCCCCCCTATCCCCTCAATGCCCTGTGCTGGGGTCCCTAGCCCCTCTACTAGGGTCTCTAACCCCTCTATTGAGGTCCCTAACCCCTCTACCGGGGACCCCTCTACCGGGGACCCCTCTACTGGGGTCCCTAGCCTCCCTACTGGGGTCCCTAACGCCTCTACTGAGGTTCCTAGCCCCTCTACTAGCGTCCCTAACCCCACTACTAGGGTCCCGAGCCCCTCTACTGGGGTCTCTAACCCCTCTACTGGGGTCCCTAGCCCCTCTACTGGGGTCCCTAACGCCTCTACTGAGGTTCCTAGCCCCTCTACTGGGGTCTCTAACCCCTCTACTGGGGTCCCCTCTACTGGGGTCCCTAACCCCTCTACTGGTCCCCCTAACCCCTCT
>OMKP01056417.1:7415-23054 GCA_900302375.1 Bathygadus melanobranchus | reverse complement strand
TTTACATTGCCTCACATTCACCCATTCATACACCGACGGTGGTGTCAACCATGCAAGGCAACAACCAGCTCTTCAGGAGCAGTTAGGGTTAGGTGTCTTGCTCAGGGACACCTCGACACTTCGCTAGGCGGAGCCGGGGATCGAACCGTTTGTCTGGCAACCTTCCGGTTGCCAGACAACCGTCTCTACCTCCTGGGCTACTGCCGCCCATGTTTGTTACTAAAAAGAGTAACAAACGCAACAGAGACAGCCAGAGGCCGATAGAGAGCCAGAGGCCGATAGAGAGCCTTCAGGAAAACCAAATGTCTTGATTTATTCACCTCCGGACCTGCACTGTGATATTATTTCATGACTATTTTACTCATAACTCGCTCTTCTAATTCCTACTCCCTGTATCGTGCATTCCCCACCCGGAACCACATCCTGTGTACATCATTCTAGAGCAATGAATAACATTCGTTGGTAAGCGACACTTGGCCATGCATTAGCGGCCGTTAGCCAAGCGCTTTGAGAGCAGTGCGGGGAAGTAAATGGAGTGTATAAGAATGGCCTGGTAATTAATTGATAGCATCAGCGGCGAAGCTCGCCGAGGACTTTTCATCTTTAATAGTGCCACTCTCAGGCTCTCAGGCAGAGTGTGCATTACCTGCTATTCATTATTGATGGCACCTGGCTACACATACGCATGCACATGCACATGCACACACACACACACACGTGCACAAACACACGCACGCACACACGCGCGCACACACACACACACACACACACGTGCACGCACATACACACACATTCATTGTTTATAAAGATACAGAGCACCCATTTCCGATTGGGAAAGATGCCACACACACACACACACACACACACACACACACACTGACAACAAGTATAGTAAGACCAAGATCTGGTCCCGGGAGTTTCGTCTGTGGACACGTCTGGTAGCTTCAGTGGGTCTCCAGGCAGCCCTTCTGTGACCCTTCCCGGGTCAGAGAGGCCCCACATTGGGCGCCAGTGTGACAGTCGACCCTAAGCCACTTATCAAACCAGTTAATTGGAGAGTTGGCAAGACGTTACAGCCAGAGCAGGTGGTGAATGCTGACAGGTCAGAGCTCTCCCCTGTGTGTGGTGACGGCTGGTTCATCCTGTGCTCCTTGATCACCCGCAGGTGTGCAGCCTCACCCCAGCCCCAGAGTCTACTCAGCCTGACTCGGGCCAGGTCAGGCTCACGCTTAAACCAGCAACCGACCGCACGCGCTCCTCATTCATACCATTGCATCACTACCATTATAAACCGGACAATGCAACTTTAATGATTTGACCGGTCACATAAAAGCCTTTGTTTATGTGACCGTGTATATTGTGTTCAGATGAATCAACATGGCCGGCTGGAAGACAGGCAGGAAGGAGTCACCCAGGGCTTAGCTAAGCTAAGCATTCATTAATAGTGCACCAATCCCTGCTGTGAACAGCTGATCACACTGCAATGAGCACACACACGCACACACACGCACACACATGCACACACACACACACACACACACACACACACACACACACACATGCACACACACTGTCATTAAGTCTGTTATTTAGGGACTTGGGGAATATTTGTTTTTTGAAGCCCGGCATCTTACTTCGATTACAGCTAGATAGTGTGTGAGAGTGTGTGTGTGTGTGTGTGTGTGTGTGTGTATTCCTAAAAGTATAAACAGGGCATCAGAGCTGTTTGGATGATTACAGTCAACACAGTAAAACCTGTCACAGTTCCTTCGCTGTCTGTCACTTCTGATTGGCGGGAGCTATATCTGGAGGGCAGGAGACAAAATGGACGTGCTCCGTGCTAATGAGGTGAGGAATCCCAATTTTCAGTGGCCGACCAAGCTCCCTCAAGATCAGGCCGACCAAGCTCCCTCAAGATCCGAGGGTCGAGCTTGTTAAAGGAAAACCAAGCCCTAAAACAACTTATTTCAGATGAATAGTGATGCCGTGGGCTCCTTAGTAGTGATGTTGAGTGATCCTTGTCCAAAGCTCCAGTTAACTTTTTACTATGCTCGCCAAAACATTCGATAGTTCACACCCAGGATGGAAATTAACCATGGACGTAAGAACTTCTGAAAGTATGTAGGTGTGGGTTAGGGTTCGGGTTAAGGCTCTCAGGTAATTGGACATTCCGCCCACCCCGGCAAATTCACATAATGGTTTGCTACCGGTACAGCAAGCAATTTGAGTTAGTCGAGAGAGAATGCTGTTTGCCTGTGTGTTTTTCACCTGGTCTCTAGACTGTTTACTGTGTGCGTTGTTGGCCTGCGGGGGAGCAAAGCTGCCCGCGACTACACTGAGAAGTTCTTTCTACATGGATAACTGCCTACCGTCACCAGCGTGATTGGCTAGGTTGCCAGCAATGAAGAGGGAAGCTGAATAGCGGATCTGCCAGGGTTTTCTTATTCAAGTCAGCATCATGCTCTACCAGCGTTGACCGCTTTGGACCGTACACAATCAAGATCGGACGTCGGAACGAGAAGAGGATCAAATTTACGCGTACGGCAACCCGAGCCGCTCACATCGACTCGCGGCACAAGCATCAATTCCGACGCATTTCTGAGTCGGAATCAGCCGCAAGTTGTGTATCCAGAATCAGAGCTGCTGAGCCATCGAAGATGGAAACACAGGCAACTGCTCTCTGACCACTTCTGGGAGCAAGACCGGCAAGAAGGGCCACACTGAGATCTGACGTTGGGGACCATCGTGATGATCGTGGATAGCCAGTTGCTCTGAGGTCTGCTGCCTACTGGACAGGTCACCGAGGTCTGTCTAAGCTCTGATGGCTGAGTCAGAAGCGCTGAGGTCCAAGGGAAAGACCGTACTTACGTTGCACGCCTTGTCAGCCTTCCTGCATTGCCTGAATAGACTTCGGCCCGACCTCCGTGACTTAGCTTAGAGTTTCTTGAGTAGCCTATTTTTTACGAGGTGAAGATTTAGCATACCATGCAATTGGTTTGAATACATCTTTGACTAATAAAATGAATGAATTTGGTACAGTTGAAACCCCGCCCAAAAAAACCCAGTTAAACCTTATGTAAAGAAACTAGCATGGCATGTCATATTTTAAGGCCGTATAAATACTTTAACAGATGGTGTCACGAGGGCGACATATCCACAGTGTAGGACAAAAAAAAAAAGATTTAAGGTTTTTATTGCACTTTCACTCTCCTCCTAAACCAGATGGATGAGTCATGCTGGGTCTCGTCTCCACTCATCAATATTACAACACCCCTACTGCTGCGGTACCCTCAGTCCAACGTGGATGGTCCACTTTCATCTTTTATCATATGAATTCTCTTCCACCACCACCACCACCCTGCTCCTATATAGTGTTGGGAGTATCGGTGTGTACAGGACATCTGTGGATGTCCTGTGGAGTGGGGCAATAAATCCATACCAGACGTGATGAGAATAGATATTGTATGGAGGGTTTGGTTATTGAAATACTGTGGCAGCTGAAGGGATCTCTATCTCTCTGGTCTTATGTGTTCTTTAAGGGTAGATTATAGCCAAACAATAATGTTATCTGACTTGATATATATACTTACGTGAAATGGGGTGAATGTTAGGGTAAAAGTGTTGGTATTCTACCTTTACAAATAACATACATGACATACAACAGCTACAGTAACAAGATAACAGTATTTCTAACACCAATTATTACAAACCACAAGCTCTACCAATAAGACCAGGACCCTGTAGGTCTCCACAGTTCTGAAAACAGTAATTACATAACCTGGGTTTGGTTCTGATACTGTGATCAGTAGGCTCTGAATTATGAATAAGAACCTTTTAGTAGTATACAGTTGTGCTAGAATTAAAGCCAGCAAAAACAAAAAATGCGCCCTTCAAACTAAAGTCATGAGCAAAAATGATTGTGCTCTTTTTAGCTCAAGGTTGGGTTAGCTTGCTGTGCATAGCAGCAACACAAATAACTCCTTGCTCAGGTCACGCTACTTGGACGGCCTCTACAGGAACACAGGACACACTGTGCACTTCATATAACATAAACACAATGACTACAGTAGCCGATAACATGAATCCCACAAAGGCTTTCATAACATCATAACTTCATAGAAGAAAATGCCTCATCTTGCATCTCATTTACTGCCAGTCAAGTAATGTTGATCCAAACAAATGTCAACAGAACCCAGGGAAGGCGTTTCAGGCTAACCGTGATAAAGGGCTGTAGAAATATCGAATAATGTCTTTAGACCCCTTGAAGTAGACCATCTCTCTAGATTTGATGAGACGTTTAAAGCAGGTACCACAAATGAAAGGATCAGACATAACAGTTTATGCAAAGAATAAACAAAAACAAACCAATAGAATGCTTTGAGTAATACTCAGCACAATCAAACCCAACAGAAGCATTCCCACCAGGTTTAAACGCAGAAACAGCCAAACTCATTTCCTAATGAGCCAAGAGAGTTGCTTGGCCTTGGACTCGCACACAATTATGGATACATAAATCCATAAATAAATACAATTAAAATACAAATACAAACAAACCGATATGAAAATGTTTTTTTGCAGTACAATAGTTTTAGTATTTAGTTTTTGGTATAATAGAGTGTTGGTATTATAATTGAAAATATTTTAAATTAGTCGTCAATAGCACCTGTGTGTGTGTGTGTGTGTGCGCGTGTGCGTGTGTGAACACTAGTGACCATCGTGCAAGTACATACACTCACAAACACTCTCACCTCATTTCCCCTCTCTATTGTAAACGGTGGCACAGCCTTGTGTCCACACGAGGGTGGGGCCGAGGGTCAGTGAATACATTCTGCTCGGTGTGACACACACACACACACACACACACACACACACACACACACTCACACATAGGCGTCTCAGTGGGAGGACCACGTCTCTTCTGTGTTTATCCTCCCTCGGTATTGATGCTCAGGGTGTTACTGGATATCGACCCTGCGACCCGTGTCCATTTGTAGCGGGAAGGTCAGGTGGGTGTTTGAGTCAACCGAATCCTCAGAGGCTATTCCCGAAAAAAAAATGGCTGCTGGGGATGTTCTTTATTGATCCCCCTGAGCTGGTCGTATTGATTCGATGAGATATTCAATTGTTTTGCATGCCTCTGGGATGCAACATTGTGACAGTTGACAATTGGAGGGCTTGTAATGGGACAATGAGGCCATGCATAATAGCATATATGGTTTGACTGTGTGTGTGCGTGCGTGCGTGCGTGCGTGCGTGAGCAAGTGTGCGTGTTTTTGTGCGCGTGTGTGTGTATGAAATCATTTTGGTGCATCATCTACAGGGTGACCTTTGGATTTTAACAAAGCACTGTCTGTCATTCCCTGATAAATAAAGAATAAACTAAAATAAAATAAACACTGGCTATGAACAACACAGGTTTGCAATATATCACCTCTATTAAACTTCTCGCCAATGCATATACAGTTGTACAATATTCTTACAAAATGACATACGACGTAGGATCTTAATTCTATGAAAAACAAGATGGCTGATCCTCACCCTTTCAGTCCCTAGAGGGGATCTTACCTGCATATATACAGTATATATAGTATTCAATACCTGCCATTCCACTCTTTCATTCAGATACATGCTGCAACAACAACTCCATTAGTGGATCAGTCGGGCAGACTGGGCAGACTGGGAGGCCGGAGAGGGGTCATCAATGGTCTTTAACAGCTAGATTCCCGACCCAGCCGGAGGAGGAGGTCACAGGGGGAAATTGATTCTCTCCGACCGGCCGATGGATTGACTGAGGAACTGGATACCGTATCGCTTGGCGATGGACGTGTTCACGTTAACAGGCTGACTAACGTGGCCGTTAACGTGATCTTCTGTTGGCTTTGTGCATTCTTTGAGGTTGTGTGTCCTGCACATGGGATCTGATCTCTCCAACTAATATGTGGGCTGTAGTTCAGATCAAAATCAGTACATTCTGAATAATTCGGTCCGTCTTGATCTAACTGTAGTTTTTGCTGAGTGTATACAATAAATGGTAACATTACATTTTTGGACTTTCCATATACGGGGGGGGGATATTGAAGAGGTCATCTTGTTGACATGGAATTACAAGTTTCAAGGGAAAGATGAATAAGATGAATAATAATTAATAATAATAATAATAATAACAATCAATGATAATAAAACGACAGTATTATCCAGCTCCAGTCTGTAGGTCTCACACAGATACACAACATACGCCTACATTTTCATTTTATTTTTAATGCCCAACAATCTCCAAAGGTAATATCTTCAAAGCCTTCAAACGGCCCGTCAATCATGACAGTCCCTGCCCCATGGGCCATCACACCCTCGCAGCAGGTGAGAACATCCTCTTCTCAGCGGGCCAAAGGAGATTAGCTCTAGGTTGGTGGAGGGATACTACAACAACATAAGCATAAGCTCAACAGAGGTTTGAGCTTGAGCCGATTGGGAGACATTAAAGCTAACCCTCTAAGACTGGCTTTTGGCAACAGCTAACGGTGGAGACGAGGCAAAGCCAATAACGACGCTCTGCTAATTGGCAGTGCGGCAGAGGCGCGCGGTACTCGGCGCTCTCCAAAAGAGAACAAAGAGCCACGAATCGGAGTGAAGACAAACATCTTGGATACTGAAGACTTTACAATTACAGGCATTTGCATGTGGCTAAGAAGGTGTCAGGGATGAGGGAGATCAAACCACGATGATTACACCGGTGCTAAGTACAAAAACAGATGTTACGAAAGACTTGGAAATCCATGTTTTTGCAGCACAATATCATTTACTTTAATGTACTGGTTTTTATGGACGGCCAACATATCTTTTGATGGTGACACACTTTTTAATCTAGTTCCCCGATATGAGAATATATGATCATTTATTGGTGGGACATTAAATTAAGTGGTGCTATTTACAGCCTAACTGCTACTTAAATGAATTACATAATCCATCGAATGGCTTCCAAAATCATATAGCTTTCACTGGTGCTGCCAATATATGACCAATATCTATCTATATATATAGCTAGCGAATAAAAAATAATCTATGTTCCAAATGGACTCAAATTGAGTTGCTTATCTTATTCTACAGTTATGACTGTAAGAATACACAAAACACCAATGTCCTGCTAATACAGAATCATATAATAAGCCAAGAAGCTTTCAGAATGTCTTCCCATCTCTGTATGCTGAATAACCCTAACACTGCCTACTGTGACGTTGGTTATTTGGACCTAGAACTCTCCATCAAGATGTATTCAGACAGTGTATTACATTGGATTGAATCATCATGTCTGGCTTTAAAGACAGTGGTCTGGTCTGATGCATCTCCCCATCTCCTAATACATATTGGCAGGACAAGACATTCCGGATCCTTTCAGATTTGATTGCCGATGAGAGGAGTACATAGCAGGCCACAAAATCCTAAATCAATATTTTCATGGTTGGAATGATATGTCCACCAGCTAGGCCTTGGAAACTAAATCACAGCACTTTTCTGTTAAAATGGTAAATAAATGGTCAATTTATATAGTGATTTTATCCAAAGCGCTTTACATTTGCCTCACATTCACCCATTCATACACCGACAGCGGTGTCAACCATGCAAGATAACAACCAGCTCGTCGGGAGCAGTTAGGGTTGGGTGAATTGCTAAGGGACACTTTGACAATTAGCTAGGCGGAGCCGGGGATTGAACCAGCAATCTTCTTGGTTGCTAGACAACCGTCTCTACCTCCTGAGCTACTGCCGCCCCTTCTGTTACCGTAGTTAGTTATAGAATAAATTAACTCATAAACTACAGGTAAACATTGTGTCCTTATTGTGTATAATTAGGTGGTATTCACCCATACGGCCGTGAGCAGCATGCAAAGTACACAGATTTACCGCTCATTCCTGGAATCTCCAAATAATTTGAAAATGAAGTAAAGTCGAAAGTTAAATGGCATTTAAAGATCATTCTACTCAAGCCGTAACATGCTAGTGGTAGCATTTTGATGAGGCAGCCTACAATGCATACATTTTTCAGCAGACTACATCACTTCCACCGAGGTTCAGACATGTGGATGACTGCATTATTAGTATGTTACATTTACATTTACATTTATGGCATTTCACTTACAAAATGTACATTTGTCGAAAGAGGGGAAACAACAACATATCGCTGATGGTTCATTACAGTATGTTATATTAAAGGTTGGAGAGTTGAAGAGAGAGAGAGCAGAAGGGAGATTTTGAAAATCTCCTACCTCCTCTGTTCTCTCCCTACCTCACATGTTGACGTGATTGACAGGCAAGAAGGATACTTGGAAACCAATCAAGGAAGTGACGCCCTGATCGGTCAGTGGATTTCACTCATTTTATACTAGATTTATAGCTTTAAAATCTTACCTACGGCACCTTTAAGTATATATCCAAAATAAACAGAAACATCAATACAAAAAACCCCCCCTTCGTTGAGCTATAGAGTGGTGCTGATGCCAACCCAGTAGGCTCCAGGTGACTCCCAGGGGGGCAATACTGTCACTATTGTGCTCCTTGAAAAGCCTAAATATCCAGTTACACCTGGCCCGCTCTATTCATACTCTGTAGTCCTTTTTTCCGCCCGTCACAGAGCCTGGGGGTAAATTCTATGATAAGCGCCACAGCCGGGGGCAGGAGCACATTGACAAGTGACTTGCTTAAGCAAGGCAGCTTTAGACATAACATACAGAACCTCGCTCTGTTAGGTGGTGTGCAGGGAGAGCGGCAGGTACACGAAGGATACGACCCAAACGCAGATGGAGGCAGAAAGCAGATGATTCAAAAAAGGTTCATATTAATCACAAAAGCAAAACTCACAGACATAACACAGGTAAAGGGAAACACAGGAAAACACAAAAACCACAAGAGACAACACGTGACACACACAACAAACTGACAAGGGAACAAAGGAAGTGGGGTGATATATATGGGGATAATGATTAGGGAATGAGGTGCAGGACAGGGTTAGGGTTAGGCCACCTGTCTAACCTGTCTAGGGTTAGGCCACCTGTCTAACCTGTCTAGGGTTAGGCCACCTGTCTAACCTGTCTAGGGTTAGGCCACCTGTCTAACCTGTCTAGGGTTAGGCCACCTGTCTAACCTGTCTAGGGTTAGGCCACCTGTCTAACCTGTCTAGGGTTAGGCAACCTGTCTAACCTGTCTAGGGTTAGGCCACCTGTCTAACCTGTCTAGGGTTAGGCCACCTGTCTAACCTGTCTAGGGTTAGGCCACCTGTCTAACCTGTCTAGGGTTAGGCCACCTGTGCTAAAAGGGAAGCACAGGTGAGGGGAATTGAGCAAGACACCTTAACCCCAACTGCTCCCGACCAGCTGGCTGTTGCCTTGCATGGTTGACACCGCCGTCGGTGTATGAGTGGGTGAATGTGAGGCACTTTGGATAAAAATGCTGTAGAAATGCAATCCATTTACCATTTACCAGTGAAATGATTAGTCTTTTCAAAGTCCGAGGGCACCTGGTGGACAGGTGGGGAATGACTTCAAATTAATTTAAAGCGACGCACCGTTCGGCCGTTCACGAAAACAACCGATTATCATGGAAGCAATAATACCATTTGGGATTCATGATTTTGTGTCACTTTTGTGACTGGTAGCCTATATTCCCTTTTTTTAATTTAAATTCCAACCTTGGTAATGAAGTAATACTTTTCACCGAGCTGTCCACGTGTATATAGCATGTATAGCATGTATGACACAACACGGTAAGAAGGTACAGGGCCAAGTATCCAAGTATCCATCCATGACCTCGTTGTATAATTACATAGCCTTGCAGTCAGACTCTCATAACACTGTGGTTGTCCTCTCTTAAGTCCTCATGAATTCTCCTTCACATCTTTCCTTCGACCTCATGACATTTTGCATCGAGGTTAAGAAAAAGTGGTCAGGAAAGGACATAGGACACATTTTTATTTTACTTTTCGACCGCGACCTAAGAGTCACTGAATGGTTAATATTGGATCAATTTATAGCATAACGTCTGGAGAGGGACGGCACAGCTTAAGCCAGAAACCAAAAACTCCAAGAGGCGGAGTTATGCCCTGTTTCCTGTTTCCTGTTTCCTGTTTCGTTACGAGATATTCTACTCTATTTTGCTGCTCCCTTCATTGTCTGTTACAGTTATTATTTAATTACTTCCTTCTCCAAGTCGGTCTAGAATGCATAGGCTAGCTAGCGCTTTTTAAGTCCCATCTCAAGGTTAGGTAGCAGCTTCTCCCTTGCTTATCTGGTAGCTTAATGATGCTGTTTGTTTTGCCACTTGAACAGTTAATGCGGTCCTTATGAGCCCGTCGAGACCGTGTCTAAAAGACTAAATACGCCTGACTTGAAGCCTAGCATGCAATAACAGTAACTGTACGCTTGTCTGTCCAATTAAAGTGGGAGGTCCACCATTACGGATCCGTTACCCATCATCCTGCTGGAGAAGAGGGGTTATAGGCCTATGGGTCTGACGACTCCCTCTGGAGACAGAGGCATTGGGGAATACAGAAAAATGAAGGTGGGTTTTCTGGGCCGCTGTTTCCCACAGTGACAAGCGGATGAGGAAAGAGGAGAGGAGAGGAAAGGAGAGGAGAGGAGAGGAGTTACGCAAGAGCAGGGAAAGTGCAGCAGCAGCAGTGAACACTGGCTGGCATAGGGGAAAGAGCCAACATACACAAACAGAGAGAGAGAGGGAGCGAGAGAGAGAGGGAGAGAGAGAGAGAGAGAGAGGGAGAGAGAGAGAGGGAGAGAGAGAAAAGAGCGAAAGAGGTAATTCAATCACACCAGTGTCCTCTCTGACAGGACAGAGGGAGAGTTAGACACAGGCAGAGAGACATACAGAGAGACTAGGAAAGGGAGTCAGGGCACGAGAGACTTAATATCAGCTAATGAAATAGGAAGCACTGAGTCAGACATCTTCTCTGTCTCTCTTGGCACCGGCAAGGAGAAAGGCAAGGAGAAGAAAACCACCAGGATGGATGGCAAAAAACCCAAAAACAAATCCAAAAATACATAAAAACATGGACCAAAGGTCAAAAAAGACATGAGTAGGAATATACCAAGACTCACACAGCCAAAGCCTGTGTGAGTGTGTGTGAGTGTGTTTTGTGGGAGATGGGGGTTGGCTTATCTGCAGCAACCCCATCCATCCCATTAGCTATAATGGTTTGAAAGGTCACGACATGAATGAGGGTACAACTCTGTCACATACACACACACACACACACACAGATACACATATATACACACACACAGACATGCACATACACACACACACACAGACACACATACATATACACACACACACACACATGCGCATACACATACACGCATGCATGTGCACACACACACACACACATACACACACACTCATACCCACGTACACACACGCATGCATGTACTCACACACACACGCATTCTTGTGCACATATACACACATACACACACATACACAAACACCTACATGCACATACACACATACACACGTACACACACACACACACACACACACACACACAGTAACGCACACACAGAGACTAATCAGGCCTTGAAACGCCTACACTACTTCTCCAGGCCTGCAACTATCTAAGCTAGCTTGCTACTATCGTCCACACCAGCATATAGCCATTCAGCCCCTGGCCCTGGAAGATGAACTCCCATCCCAGAATTATCCTGCATCTCTGCCTCATGACAGCAGGACACCTCCGGCAACATTGCTGGGTCACCAAACAGATTAAATACAAGTTCAAGCTGAATAAACACACTGAAAAAAAGACTCAACTGTATAAACAACATTGTTGTGAATGTGGTTGCTAATACAGCGATTTGTTTTGTGTGTGTGTGTGTGTGTGTATATAAATGCATCTCGCTATTAGCTTGCTTTAGCTATCTTCTTGCCTCATTTGTGCCACTCAATGCAATTCATGTAGGAAAGATAATTGCAGACTTACAAAAGCATTGCATTGATTTTGAGATTGGGAGATGCAGAGATTTTGACTGTGCTTCCTGTCAAGACAGGAAGTCTATCGAGACAGGAAATCTTTTGACTGCTGGGACGGCCAATGTCTCTAGTCATCATTGACCCTATGGGAGGTAATAGGAACATTAAACAGTGTTTAGTGTGTGTGTGGTTATCAATTACAGATAATGTGTTTTCCCCACGGGCCTATTTCTCCCACTCTGACAGTTGACGTTATGAATGAATTATGATCTGTGTCTATAGTGACGTGCAGTCAGAAGGGTAGTCACTGAATACTAAAATCCAGATTTACATAAATGTAAAATCCCATATATTGTTTCTGAAATACTGATTTACCTGATTCACAAACCCAGTCAAGCCGCACAATAAATATAACACACATTTCATTCAATAAAAACCAAACAATAATATCAATATGAAGCGATTCACTATTGCAACAAATGTGGGGTACATTTCAGAACAGAAAATCACAATTCAGATGAAAAACAGAAAGTTATCCTTCGTCGCCGTGCGCGGAGACTTAGTGCCACTTAGCGCCAGGTCGATCCATGTAGTCGGACGCTGCCGGATGTCTTAATGGGAATCTGATGTTAGGGCTTTGCTTTTTGTATGTTATCCCTCCGCTTGGAGAGTAGCAGACATGGAGAAACAACATGGCCAGCTAGTGCTAGCAACACACAGCCACTCTTACAGCGATCCTGCTCGAACGGCTCTCTGCCCCTTTCACGTTGATGTCCGTGTATAATTCATTTTGCAAATACACTTTGCTGAAGCTTGTCTTTCGTTCATATCGCTACGAGGCATGTCCAAAATCAGGGCTTTCCTTTTGCTCCCTACGCACACGCATATGGTGGGCAGGAGTGGGGGGGTACCGTGCCTGCCCTGCGTCCACTAAACACACCAGGGGCGCGTGCTTGTACTGACGCAAACTTGTGCATTCCACTCAAACGCTGTCATCACAGACAACAATAAGAGTAATCTGTAGCGGGAACTTGGGATGTCCACTCATTGAGCTGTAATCATGTCGACTATGCTGACCATCGCACCTCTCGCTAGGTTTTTACGATGTTGTAGACATTTTCACCTTAAAGGGGAACTTTATCATTAACCTCATTAGCTACCATTTCAACATTGGTCGTATATGCAAATTAACAATGTACTTTTCCTCCATGTTGCTTTGTTACTTTTGTCCACTGGACGTCACGTTGTCCAGCATCATCTTGTCCCGCCATCTTAACCCAAACCTGTGACTGTCAAATCACAGAGTTGGGGTAAGATTTAGCATCTGCACTGAGCTGCGCTTGGCAACAACCGCAAGCGTATCCCTAATGCAGATAGATGGCGGTAAGGTTGAAGTTATCCTTTAACACTATATTTTATGTTACATTCTAAAACCGAAAGGCACTTTGTGTAAGAATCAAAAAATATTTCTCATTACTGACCCCTTTGGCTGGTTAGTGAACTGCAGCCTGCTCAAGCTCATGCATAGAGTGCAAGCTCCGTGGGTTGAGACCGTAACAATCATTAACTGTTAGTTATAATCATAAATAATTTTTGAATCAACATTTTTGCTATTATCTGCGCTTAGACATCAGTTCCTTCTTTTTTTACCAGCACAGTAGTATAATAGGAGAGATGGTCTTATTTTTTTTAACCAGTATATCTGGGTATCTTAACCAGAGATAAATAGTAATTTGTCACGGCATTTTTAAATGATTACCTAATTCACAATTAATATGGAAAAGGAAAGAGGCTTTTATTCTGCAATCTAACAGTTTGTTTTTTTGTTGCTTAACAATTATTCAGCTACATCAAAATGTAATCAATTGCACCTTTAAATGACAACCAATTAATATACTGACAATTTAAAGTGATTTATGTGTAGCGAGGGCAATTGGGGGGGGCGGGGGGAAGAATATCAAGACACCCCAACACCACCTGGGGAATCGCACCCCAGGAAATACTCAAGGATGTTAAGATGTAATTTGGGATTTGATGGTATGGCACAGATTTGTTGCTTACAGAGGACAAGAGACGTTTTTACAATAAACCAAATGTTTTATTGAAATACATCATAATAATCAAATGGGCAGGGTCTGAAACTGTTGGGAAGGAAATAATATTAATTGCCCAAAAAGAAAGTTATTGAAACCAGTAAAGGGAACAAAAACTACTTTTACAGTTAATTAAAAAAAGGCCTTCATCCAAAACATTAAAAGTAACCTGAGAGAAAGTGAGCCGAGGCCACTTGTGGAGAGGCAGACTATATTGAGAAGCACCCAGGGGTGCTACCACATACTCACCTCCAGTGTCACAGCAACCTCCACAGCAAACGACGGTGCCAACTAGTCGTGTCCCAGAGCTTTTATTCAGATACATCAAGTGTGGGGACCTCACCATGAGTGCCTAGCCTCCCAACAATATGGCTCTGCTTCAGTGAAATAACTAATAACAAAAAGAATTACACAAATAAACAAAGCAAATAAACAAGCATAAACAAACAAACCAACCAGTTGGTTCCACAGAGGCTACAGACCAATGACGAGCCAAACTGAACTGTAGAACAGTGACAAAACGGTTTTAAAACAAAGGCAGCAGCAGGTGAACCTACAAAGAGAGGACAAGGGTCAGTCTCACCATGCTGGATCCTACAACTAGATAAGCTAATGCTATGACCTACTCACCACACACAGGTCAACAATGGGGTCCTATATATAATGAAGTTGTCTGACCAAACACCAACCGCAACAGGAAGAGAAGCCAAAGTGTAGTGAGCATAGGCCCACAGGTGCGTTATATAATGGACCTGATTAGGGAATTGGTAGGGGGGAGGAGTCATGCTAGGGCTGCGTTCCAAAACACTACAGATAATAGGGGAGACTTCCCCACCACATATGCATGTACAAACCTACATGAAGTCCATTTAAATGTGCGATATATTTTTTATTAATAAAATGTAATAATAACAAAATAAAAATGACTCTTGATGCATTGAGGTTGGTTACAAATAATGTAAAAAACTTTTGACTCTTTATTAATCATTAATTTTAAATAAATGCGAGAAGTGCATCTGTGTGTTTCTGTGCATATCTTTGTTATGTTTGTGCAGGCCCTACGTGTATGTGTGTGTGTGCGTGTGTGTGTGTGTGTGTGTGTGTGAGAGAGAGTACTGAGTGTCTTTCAGTCCTTATAGTGCGTGTGTGGGTGTGCTTGTTTGTGCGTGTCACGGCTGTCAGCCGTCAACGCCTCCACAGCTCTGTCCCGTCAGTCCCGTCAGTCCACATTTCCACCAGCTGCGTGGTAAGTAACTTGGATACTTTGTCAGAATTAACAAGCACTACTAACAAGCAACTAGCCATCCACTACCTCAATGGAAACGAGGGTATTGCTTCAGTAAATATTTGTATATAGAAAAATATTGCTAAAAGATAGATAGGTAGGTAGATAGATAGATAGATAGATAGATAAATAGATAGATAGATAAATAGATAAGATCGATAGACAGACAGACACACACACACACTGAGGGAGAGAGGGGGGAGTAGAGGGTGGGGGCAGAAGCGACGACGCCAATAGGCGAACCGCTATCTAATTAAACCCCTACCACGTAATCCCAGCGACACCATCCCCC
>OMKP01056412.1:0-16942 GCA_900302375.1 Bathygadus melanobranchus | reverse complement strand
GTGTTGTCGTGGTGTTTTGTGTTGTGTTGAGTAGACCATTAGAGTATTTGCACACCTTTCTGCCCTACAGAAGCTTGCCCCACCTGGACGCCCCGGTGATGATAACATCCTCCATCTCTAATGTCAACGTCTCCGTCCAGCTGGGAGACACCACCCCCTTCGCGCTAGGCTTCATCTCCACCAGCGCAGGTACACACATGCACATGCACATGCACATGCACATGCACATGCACATGCACATGCACATGCACATGCACATGCACATGCACATGGACACGCACACGGACACGCACACACACACACACACACACACACACACACACACACACACGGTCATGTTACTGCTTGTTGAATGGAACCGAGTAAATTGATGAGCATGGATATCTTGTTTGTGACTGTGTGTGTGTACATATGTTTACACATACAAATTACAACTGCACAATAATGCATGCAGCCACCCCCAACCCCATCTACACCTCTGACTTTGTTAATTGAATGTGTACACACAGACAGAACTTCTTCAGGCCTTTACAAATCGACCGATCGCAGTGAGATTAGATAACGTCTTCTCCACTTCCGTATGCTGTGCCTTTTTCTGTCACACATTAACCAACGGTCCTTCCCTATAAGCCTACATTGCAATGCAACCCTCAGCCACCGTAATGTTACCTCTGTGTGTATGGTGTGTCTACTGGATGAGCAGCATTGTTTATTCTGCGTATCTACAGAGCTGCAGCGAACGCTGGACTTTGTCTCTGGTCCTGATGTGGATCAAGAGAGCCTTGGTTCCCAAAGCGTCCAGCAGCGGGCCTCTCTGTCCCTGGACCACTTCTGGTGGAGGGTGGGCCAGGGCTCGCATATCCAGCAGGCCCCCCACCCCCCTGGGAAGCACGTCTGGGGGGAGGCGCTCATCCTGGACTGCCTCACTCTTCAGGTACAGAGATGCAGCAGCCAAAGAGAGTTCATGTCCTCTGGGATGGAATCAAGCAACCAAAAGAATGTTTTTCCAATAGCTGTCAAAAAGACACAGGATTTTACTCCTGTTTTACTATCTTAGTAACAGTGACAAAATGCTGTATGTTGACGATCATATAAGACATATTACTACGTAAGTGGCTTCACTGCCCCTTAAATGAATCGTCTGAATTCTGCATCGTCTACCTATCTTTTTTGGAGGTTCATCTGAGGTTTCATGTATGAAGATGCTGTTTATTTTAATACGTTTTCACTTTTTACATTTCTTGGAAAAGCCCAAGTGGCATGTTGATATTAAAGTCATCCAACATGAGGATCGTCCCTAATCGTCTCCTTCCTCCATCCCTGCAGGGAAGTTACTACAGACCCCGCATGGAGGGCAGCAGCCAGCCTCCCAGTCTCACCATGGACTCTAAACTGACTGGGCTCCAAGTGGAGCTGTCTGAGACCTGCGCTCTCTGCCTGTCTCGCCTGCTGTCCCTCTTCACACTGCCTGCCGACAGGGAACCCGAGGGGGCAGACTCGGTCTCTGCCTTTCCTGCTACTGAAGATGCCGGCCAACTCCCCTCTTCCTCCACTCCCCCACCCCTGCTGTTCAATATGGAGTGTGGTCTGGAGGACGTCAATGTCTTCACACTCTCCAACCTGGCAGGTAAATCGATTGGAATGGTGCGACATGATGAGTCAATATTTTTTGCTACATACTTTAGTGCAGTATCAACTAGATGCCACGAGTGTGAGCAAAAGTCTAATCGTTGAAAATGGTTTGAGTAGTTTGTGTTCGGAAATTAGATCTCAATAAAATATCTGCAATATAATTTTGCCATTACTGTATACATGAATGTGTAATCCTCACCCAGGGGCTAGTGACACAGGTTTGACTCCTTGCTTCGTTAATATAAATTGATCAGATGTGATTATGTTAAAATTGGATTGGATTAGATGGAGCAGGTTAATTTAATTAACCTGCTGGGAAATGTAGGAAGTGTAAATGATGCCCTAGCCACTAAATGATGTGAATTGAACATAAATAATCTATAGTCTAATTACCATGAATTATTATGAATTGCAATATTGGACACGCACCCGTTGACATGCTTCATCTAACCAGTAGACGAGGAGGTGCAGGATGTGCAGGAAGCCTTGTGACTTGAACATGTATAATGGTGCTGTTATTCGCAGTGAGAAACACACAGGGCCTATTTACGAACCATATAATGAACTGTATCGTATTTGTCTTGATGACTTCACCCCATTCCTCCCCCCAGGAGCCGTGTCCTTGCGCCTGGACACCGTCAAAGTGCATGGCGGTGCAGAGTGTGCCAGCGTGTGCCTGGCCGGCGTCAGCCTCTCCGTGGTGAAGGTGCTGGTGGAGAACATGGAGCCGTGTTGCCCCGCCTCTCAGACCCCCAGTCCTGTTGTCACACTGGCCACCCTGTCCTTCAGTCACTACAGCACCACCAACACCCTGGAGGTAGGTTCTCCCTCCTTCCTCCTCTGCCCCCATTGACATTATATTGTATATACATTTTGAAATACGGGGTCTAATAATTACTCTGATATGTTTATGGTTATCTAGTATGACTTTTAATTTGTGTTGCGAATATGAATTGCAACGCAAACCACTGGAGGTTTTCCTTACCATCACTTGGAGGATTGCCATTGTTCTATTACACTTCCATCCATAACTGTAATGTGTTCCTCAGGTTCAGTGTGATCAGGAGCTCATCCTGGAGTGGACACCGTCGGACCACATGTTCCTGTATCAGCACCTGTCCGAGGCCCACGCTTGCTGGCTCATGCTTCGAGGAGAGCAAGAAGAGGATTGTTTGGCTCCGCTCACAAACGGGAAAATCGTTCCGCCTCCAGACCAGACGAGGGCGCTGTGTGTGCGCTTAGAGCTGGGGCATACTTTCTTGACAGCCCACGTCAGTGAGCAGAATTACATCCTCTTGCACACAGAGGCCCTGTCCCTCTCCAAGCATGCAGGTTCCATGCACCTAAAGTCCCCTGACCTGTTCATGAACTTTGATGGCAACGACATCTTCTCCTTCAAAGATCTGGACTTGCGCACCTTCCAAGAGTTGGCCGAGATGCAGTCACACCGAGAGGCCTTCCCTTTCCTCACCACGCCCTGCAACCGGGTCTGGGTCTTCACCTGCCCGAGCCTGTCAGTGGAGTTCCCCTACCAGTACAACTTCTCCAACACCTTCGACATGGCCGTCAGCGTCCAGAAGTGGCTGAAGAGCCTGCATCGTCCCACCAGGCAGCCGGCCTCGCTCCAACCCCTGCCCCCCGACCTGGTGTTCAAAATCAGCCAGTTCTCCTTCGTCTTCCTGGACGACGTGTTCGAGATCAAGATGCGCGACAACTACGAGCTGATGAAGGACGAGAGCAAGGAGAGCGCCAAGCGGCTGCAGCTGCTGGACAAGAAGGTGGCCGACCTCCGCAAGCAGCACGGCGAGCTGCTGCCCGCCAGGAAGATTGAGGACTTGTACAGCTCGCTGGAGAGGAAGCACATCGAGATCTACATCCAGCGCTCCCGGCGCCTCTACGCCAACACGCCCATGAGGAAGTCCCTGCTCACCTGGACCGTGTCGGACCTGGAGCTGGTGGTCCTGGCCGACCTGTCGCTGCACGGGCCGGAGAGGGTGAGGGAACAGCTGAGGGACATCGATGGAGTCAGCCCCTTCCCCCGGGAGGGGCTGTCGCTGGTGGTCCAGTGGTGCAGGGCTGTGAGGTTCAAGCTCACCGCCTTCTTGGGTAAGTCATGTCGGTTTAGTCAGAGATATGGTATGGTAATAATATACCTAAGGTCACCATAATGTTTTATTGTTTGTTTATATGATGTGAATGCAATTCAGCGCTAATGCTGATAGCATTTCCTGCCGCAATACATCTATTCCATATTCACTGCGATTCACTGTGTTTTGGACAAAATGGATGGACTTATTTATTTGAGCTGCTAATTCTAAAGCAAATACATTCATAATAATTAGCATTTAAGTCAAAGATATTCACACTGTACATTTATTTTTTTCCAGTGAGAATTCGGGACTACCCCCGCTACCTGTTTGAGATCCGGGACTGGGAGCTGTCGGGCCGTCTGATCGGTACCGAGCAGGACGGGCAAGCCCGGGCGCACCGTAAACAGATCATCCCGCTGGGCGAGCCCTGGGGTGACGTGACGGTACACAGGAACATGCCCCCACTCAAATTCTACTATGACTTCAAATGTGAGTCCTGTGATTTTAAAAATAACTGCACTGGTCGCATGATATTTATGATTTATTTACTTTTTATCCATTTATAGCAGACCCTTTATATTTTATTAGCAATACCTGTTATTAAGTAGCAGTTAGGGGTTAGGCATCTTACTCTAGGATGCCTATAGGTATTCTGTGGGTCGAACCCAGTACCTTTTTGGCTGGGAATGCGCCCTGTAATTCTAGTTATTATTTGAACTTGTCATGGGTTGCACCAGGAAGGTATTCAGTTGTCTATAGTATACTATAAGTGCTCGTCCACACTTCTTCACTCATTGGAACATTTGTCTCCCCAGCCAACATCTTTTTGTATACGATTGTGTGGGGGCCATGTTGGGATCCTGCGTGGACTCTGATTGGTCAGGTGGCGGACCTGCTGACCAAAGCCTCCGTGGACCCCTCGCCGCTCCTGGCCTGGTGGGACAAGAGCCGGCTGCTGCTCCATGGGCGCTTTGTCATGGAGATAGACCAGGCCAACCTCCACCAACTGGCTACCGAGGTACACTCATTAAGGTTTTATTTCATCTATGAGTAAGTAACCCTTTTATTCGTTTTTTATTTAACTCCATCATTTAACCATCAGCCTACCTTCAACACAGATTTACTTTTATGAAATCCAATATTTATTTAATTGGCTATCTATTTATTTATGAATTGACTATATTTTTCTATATTTTTTGGGCATCCACAGGACCCGTACAACACGACAGAAAACTTGCACTGGGAATGGAATAAGGTGCACTATGATTGGAACCCGGGCCAGTTTGTCTTCAAAGGAGACATGGATGTCAATGTTAGAACAGCTTCTAAGTAAGTAGGGGGAACGGCTCTTCTGGCATGACTTGTAACTGAGCCTGAAGTAATTCCCGTCTTTTCAATGCAGGTATGACGACATCTGTTTCCTTCACCTGCCCAACCTGTGCATGACCCTTGACCTCCAGTGGCTTTGCCATGGCAACCCCCATGACCACTACGCTGTGGCGCTCTGCTGTGCGGAGAACATTGCGGACGTGACCTCGGGACAGCCTCATGACTCGTACCGGGCCTTCCGGTCCGAGAACCTCAACCTGTCCATCACCATGGACCTCAACCAGCACTGTGGAACAGGTAGGCTGTGCTGGCTCAGTCACTCATCTTCCCATTGCTATTGCGACGATTAGGTCACTCAGTAGAAGCTTTTATGTAAGTGTCTTACAGTGAATTCAGTTCTGAATTCACATCTATATGGAGCAGGTAGGGGTTCGAACCCAGTACCATATGGGTGGGAGTCAAACGCCCTAGCCACTACAGCTAATACAGCCGCTACAGTAGTTATTGTGACACATATTTTGTATGTACATGTATAGTTTACAGACATGTTTGTGTACATAAACATGTGTTTATATTTGTATTGCATGCTCTACTCTCTATTTTCTTTTTTTTACACGGTCATTCGCATCTTGAACAGAACAAATGTAACCGAAATAATTTCCCTGGGGATTGATAAAGTACTCTGGGCTATCCATCCCTCCACCTCAAGGTGTGTGTGTGTGTGTGTGTGCGTAGAACCGTGCCAGCCCAGGATGCTCTTCTACAGCAGCACACTGCGGTGGATGCAGAACTTCTGGGCCACCTGGACCGGTGTGTCCCGGCCCATATGCAGAGGGAAACTGTTCCACAGCCTCAGGCCCATCCGCAAGAAGCTGGGCCAGCACTACAAGCAGCTGTCCTACACCGCTGCCTTTCCACAGCTCCAGGTAACTGGTGTGTCTGGCATTCATTTACCCCCACCTCGTACCCCTCTGACCCACGGACCGGTCAGTCAATGTTCATTGGCCTCAGGCAAGGATTCTCATTTCATTTTTCGTTTTCATTTCACTACCTGGCATACCTTATGATTCTGTTCTGGTTTTGTCCTGGTTTCTGATGGTCTTACACAAAATAAATAAAAAATCCTAATATGTGTAATATTAGGATTTTTTATTTACCATCGTATTTTCTATTAAATGTATTCTGTACATACAGTATATAGTGGGTATCCTAATTTGTAATATTTTCTCCTAAAAAGAATACATGCATCCCCTGCCATGAATAAAGTTATATCTTATGTTTTGAGAAGTGTGTCTTGATGCCAGATCTGTGTCTTACTGGTCCTGCAGGTGCATTACTGGGCCTCCTTCGCGCAGCAGAGGGGCATCCAGGTGGAGTGTAAAAAGGGCCACGTGTTCACCAGAGGGGCCCAGAGGCTCATTCCACAGGGTAAGGCACGCTTGTAAAAACCCTGAAATGATGCGATTTCATAATTCAGTAGATATCCGGGGCGTGCTTTATGCCAGCAGGGAAATGTGGAGTATGCCTCCAAGGTGGTATCAATGTTGTTATTGCAGGATGTTCTTGTAGTTGTTAGAATATTTGTCTCCCAGTCGAAATGTTCAAACCCCAATGTCTGCAGTCTACCTCTAGGCATCCTAGTCGTTCCCTAGTCGTTCCCTGCCCATTAATGACACTCTAAACACTCTAAAACTAAAATACTACTGTATTTAATATATTCCCCTCGTCCCAAATCCCCCCCCGTAGCTGGCACTGTGATGAGGCGTCTGATCTCAGAGTGGAACGTGACCCAGATGGTCAGCGAGCTGTCGGAGGTGACGGTGCACCTGATGGCCTCCACCTGGGATGAGACAGCCGACCACCAGATGAACGCCCAGGTGAAGAAGACCCACCTGCTCAGCCTGTCCTCCCTCAGCTACCAGCGGCAGAGCAACCGCATGGAAGAGGTAAGCGCAAACCTTCCCGCCACTCCAGCTGCAAAAGAGAGACTCCTGTATAGTGAGATGAACTGCATCGCTCACGTGTCTCGCTGCTTTTTGCGGGGCCAGCCCTATAAACTGGAAAGTCTGTGACTGACTGACTGATGAAGTTACATCATTGGTCGCCGAGTGTTGGAGCTTTCCCATTGGCTGTTGCTTTTTCCACGGTCCAGCCATTTACTAGGTTTCCACCTAGTCTTGTTACAATCGGATGAGGCATAGTGGTTGAATACCAGGGGTTCGAACCCTTGTCCACAGTCTACCTGTAGGCATGCTTGAGCCAGATGCCCCAAACCCCCCACCCGCTCATTAATTATATGCATTTGGAAGAATAATAAATAAATAAAGGCATCTAAAATAAGAACTCAGAACATATGATCTGCTAAATGACGAAATAGTACATTGGGTAGAATGTGTGCATGGAAACCATTTTGAACGGCCATTTCCAACGTCTTATTTTTTTCCCAACAGGACCCCAACTCCAAGACAGAGAGCAACGCCTCCTACACCCACAAGCTGCGGCTGGTGGACCTGCGGGCGTCCTGGACCACCACCAACAGGAACATCGCCTTCGGCCTGTACGACGGCTACAAGAAGGCCGCCGTGCTCAAGAGGAACCTTTCCACCGAAGCCCTGAAGGGCCTGAGGATCGACACCCAGCTCCAGGCCAAGAAGCTCAAACGCTCGCCCTCCAACTACTCCCCCACCACGGCGCCTGTGACCCCCGTCCTGCCGGTCCCCACCCGGGTCGAGAAGAACCCTAACGAAGGTAGGATGTTGGGGCAATCAGTGTCCTACGATGAACTACTGGCAGCTATGGGCGTAGCACAAACGCTGCGTGAACCTCCAAAATGGACATTTGGCTACGTAAGGTCAGCTTGGACCTGGCGGTTTTAACCAGTTTCTTGTGACATAAAAACTTTGATCTACTGCGGTGTGAGTACAGAGTGCTTAGACCCAGTTAGACTGAGTCAAGGGGAGGACAGCAGTAGGCAGAACGTGCGTTTTTCACCCATGAATATTTTATTACATTTACTCTCCCCAGAATATTTCAGCACGACACTTTAAGCCTATATGAACCCATACATGAGGTCAATTAAGCCCTCTCTGCTTCCCATTGACTTCCCTCTTAAAGATGGAATGAAACATGTAATTTTTGGCGATATAACACTTTTCAAAGTAAACCAGGATACTAGGGCGGGGAGGGATGTGGGACTGAGGTGAGATGATCCTTCAGGATTTGATCCGTGATCACGGGGGATCTTGGAAGTACCGCCTCAAAGGTGATATCAAGGTTACCTGTAGTTTTCCATCTGCTCAGACTTTGTAACACAACCACGAAAATCGCACAAAGGTCCAAGTCTAATTCCCATTGTATGTATGTCTTTTGAAAATAATTCTCCTGATGCCTCGCTGTTATCTGTTAAGTATATGTCTAGCTGAGTACCCTCTTCTCCTCCGTCAGGAACCTCTATGCTGCAGAAGCTGATCGAGGAGAACGATAAGTTTGTGGTCTTCACAGAGGAGGACAACGGGCTGAGTGAACCGCTGTGCGGCATCGCCGCCTCTCAGACGGACGACGTCTACAACCGCAACTGGTTCATCGAGTTGGTCAACTGTCAGGTAGCCCACGCGCCGCCGGCCGCTTGCTCCCTTCGTGTCTGCGTCTGGTTCTCTGCTAGCCCTCTCTGTCTACGATGTACGCCTTAGCGTCCTGCAGTGGTCACACCTCTCTGAACGTACCGTTGAGAATCCTCAAGGCGCATTGAAGACTCGATTAGACATCGATCACCAATCACTGAGATGGACGGTGATTAATACAACTGCATTGATTGATATTAATATTGCATTTGTCAAATAGCCTCTATTTATTTAAAATGGGGTGGATACACTATAGCGCCCTCTGTTGGACAGTATCTGGCTTACATTTTCATTTTCTCTGTTTTTGAATCAACCTGACGATACAAGTATTGAGGAAACAAAGAATCCCAATCCATGAATGGATGATTTTATGTCATTTTATTTTATCGTACTTTTATTTCTTCCCACCCCGAGTGTATAACACCTTTTTATAAGCGTGGGGAGTGAGTGAGAATGGTCACTGGTGGTGACCCACTCCTACGCCCATGCTTGACTCCCATACCCCCTCTCCTCCAGATGACGCTGCGGGGCACGGAGACGGCTGGCTGCGTGCTGGTGTCCGCCGCCAAGGCCCAGCTGCTCCAGTGTGAGCACCACCCGGCCTGGTACAACGACACGCTCAAGCAGAAGACCACCTGGACCTGCCTGCTGGACGGCATGCAGTACTTCGCCACCATGGAGCCCAACCCCTCCGAGCAGGAGGACCGGCAGCTGTGGCTGGAGGTAGACAATGGGCCTTGTTCACCCAGAAGGTTCCGTTGTGGTTCTAGCTAGGTGGAGGAGTTCCACATTCAGTTCCACCACCCAGCTAGCGTTTAGAACCAAGATGGCCAGGTTGTGCCAGAACGATCACCACACACTGGCTATCACAATGGTTTGAATTAAGTGCTGTGAGGAGCCTCATTGTCTAGATAAAGCACCACAGATGTTTTTTCCTCCACTAAGGTCACATTGATGGCTGCAGTCCCAGGTGTGACCTGCTGTGGGCGCTGATGTGTGTTTTCAGGTGAAAAACATCGAGGAGCACAGGGAGAGGAACCTGGACTCTGTGTTGGAGCTGATGGAGAGCGGACAGGCTGTGGGCGGGATGGTCAGCACCACCACAGGTACGCTGCTACGTCACCTGTACACCACCACCACAACATATACACACATACGCTTTAGTTGGCCTGACCTCTGCTGCAGTGCTATTAATCAATTGCATTTATTTGTGTGTTTGTGATTTGTCTTGAAGTGTCTCATTGCTCCTGTAGTCAACATAAGAGCCAAAAATGAAAAATGTTTAACGTACCTTCCTGTGCAATAAACACAAATGTTTATTGTCCAGGAAACGTACCATTTACAACAATTTAAAGAGTGAATGGCTTTTTTTGAATGAGTACAGAAAGGCATTTGTACAGTAATTTGCCACAGTTTATGGGCCATACCAATATTTGTAAATGTTGCTCCTACAGCTATTTTAATCAAATCTGAGTTCAATATCTCTGAGGTGTTGTTCCCTTGGGGGCGCAGACTGGAACCAGCCAGCGCAAGTCAACGACACACAGCAGGTGCAGCGCATTATCTCTCGCTGCAGCTGTCGCATGTACTACATCGGCTACAGCCACGACATCGACCCTGAGCTGGCCACGCAGATCAAACCACCGCAGGTCCGGGACCACCACGAGAAGGAAGATCTGCTCAAGAAGCAGGCCGGTAGGTCCCTGGTCTCACGGGAAAATATCCACACAAAAGAAATTATGTTTTCCACATGAAGATCGTTTGGATAATATGCATTCTTAGTATGGGTTCCTCCCCAGTGGGAATCGAACCCCTAACCCTGGCAGTGTTATGCTCTACCGGTTGAGCTACTCGTTAACCTTATCTCGCCCTCCTCACATTCACTACCTTGCCTTTTAAAGTTAAATCCCCTACTTTTGTATGTATTCGTATGGACTGTGATTGGTTCAATCAGTTGCCACGTCAACCATGGACATGGTTAAATCTAGCCACACTTCTATCCCAAGAGGTTCAAACCTCAAGCGGAGCTGCTGTAGAGAAGGAAAACACGTCAGCATACCGGTGGTTGCTCGTTTGTGTTCTCCACCAGGCGCTGTGGACACCTTCACCCTGATCCACTATGAGCTGGAGATCTCCACCAACCCCGTGCAGTACGCCATGATCCTGGACATCGTCAACAACCTTCTGCTGCACGTGGAGACCAAACGCAAGGTAGGAGGACACATCCTGTCTCTGGACTGTTAATATGTGATGCCTGTCACGTATACTCTGCTGACTTCGCATTTCCTGTCTGTCTGTCTGTCCCAGTTAATAAACACAGCACATATAATATAGATATATATTTCATTGCTGCATATCCAAGAACATTTTCAAATGCAATCTATTAGGGCTGAAAGATATGGTAATGCTGGGGTCTGTAGCAAACAAACATGTTTTCTTACATCTGAACAAAAATTGTGTAGGCAAGGGCATCTCTGCAGCACTACAGTACTTCATTTATAATGGTGTTATAAATGTACATTTGCACATTTTACCCCTATGAAAATATTGCAGCTCCTGCGATTTGCATTTTGCACTTGGCCATATTGCAATTTCAACCATTTAGATTCATTTGTTCAGCCCCAATCTCTGTGTGCGTCTGTGTTTCTCCAGGAGCACAGTGAGAAGAAGCAGCGTGTACGCTTCCAGCTGGAGATCTCCAGTAACCCCGAGGAGCAGCGTAGCAGCATCCTCCACCTGCAGGAGGCGGTGCGTCAGCACGTGGCCCAGATCCGCTGTCTGGAGAAACAGATCTACTCCAACAACAGGGTGAGGGACCAACCCAAGCAAACACAACCCCTTAAAATCCTTCTACGCTGAATCCTCCTTTTACCAACACCGCTGCATTAGTTGACTTGTTTCCTTGTTTACGCTCTTTGCTTAGTTTTGTATCATATTGTTGTTATATTTGTGTAGTATAGAGTCCTCATAACTCTTGATGCCACTATGATTATTGGTTGATTTGGATTTGGTAAATTGCATTTAAATGACTCAATATTATGTATGTAATCCTTGCCTCTTCGTCGTAGCCCCCAGCATCTCATTAATTATCCATTTTTTCACCAACCCAAAGGGTATCCAGGCTGACTTTGACTTGGATCACACAGTATACCGCTTACTTTCCAGAAGATGTGCTCTATCCTACCAAACACAAATGTACTGTAACGAGAGAGAACCTGTGATCTCCCTTCTGTCTGCAGGCCCAGCCCGAGGAGCAGAGTGGTGAGAACCTGATGGAGATCAACCGGCTCCAAAACCAGCTGAAGCAGGAAAAGGCCGACATGCAGATGAAGAGCGAGGAGCTCAACATCCTTATCAGGTGAGCTATGATTTCTACATCAGTGTGAGTGAGATATGCTGCATCATGCTATATTTAGCCTCTTTCACACATAGTTCCTGATAAATTACTGGCACTGGCACCGCTAGTGATTTTCACTAGTCATACATGACATAGCAACGTCAGAATAGATGGGCCATAGGGACCGTCCAGCAGATGGCGCTGACGCAGCACTTATGGACGCTAGCTGCCATAAAACGGATGAATCTGTCCAGTTTCTTGAAAAAAGGAGCTAATTGCAAACAAAAGAAGTTTTGATATTGTTATCGAATCGCCCGAAAAGCATTTGTGCGTGTTCTAATGTGTGCATGTTCCAACGTGTGCGTGTGTGTGTGCGTGTGCGCTTGCACCCTCCTGCCAG
This sequence comes from Bathygadus melanobranchus, assembly GCA_900302375.1. Classification (NCBI taxonomy): domain Eukaryota; kingdom Metazoa; phylum Chordata; class Actinopteri; order Gadiformes; family Macrouridae; genus Bathygadus; species Bathygadus melanobranchus. Next base: position 4,534 of record OMKP01056412.1, on the reverse strand, counting down.
GTGCTTTAAGGACTTCCAGCTGCAGCGGGCCAACAAGCTGGAGCTGCGGAAGCCCCCGGAAGACGTCAGCGTGGTGCGGCGCACTGAGATCTACTTCGCCCAGGCGTGTTGGTGCCTGACGGAGGAGGACGGTCAGCTGGGCATCGCCGAGCTGGAGCTCCAGAGGTTCATGTACAGCAAGGTGGGCGGCACCAGCACTTTGGCAAATCAGGATCCAGGTCATGTTTTAATTTGTATAGGTCTGATCACGGCCCAGTTGCCGTATGTTTAAACTTTGGACAGTTCTCACATTGTCTGACAACCCCTCCCACTGACGTTGATGAATTCAATCCTGGCCCCTCTGCCCCGATCCCATGCTAGGTTGTGAAGACCAAATGTGTTGCAGTCAAACATTTAGTGTGCCCATGTCTCCAGGCCAAGCCACGAAATCGCCTTGTTAGACAAAGTGACCCTCGCCAAAAACTAAAAATGCTGTGTAGTCTGATCCTGAGCCATCTACCCAAGTGCTAAACTCTCACAGGGATTCAATCTCAAGTTGACCCCCGTATTCTACCAATGGTTACAGCTCAACAAGTCTGACGACACTGCCGAGCATCTCCTAGAGCTGGGCTGGTTCACCATGAACAACCTCCTGCCCAACGCTGCTTACAAGGTGAGCGCCCTCCATCCAGCCACCACTACATGACATCAGACAACCGTTTTTTATACACAAAGCACAGAAGTGGCTGTAAATTGTGCACGTGAATAACCCTCATGTCCCTGGTTCTCTCTGTGCAGCGTGTGAGGGTATGTACAGCACTGGCAGAGCCACACTAAGTTGTTTTTGTTGTGGCGTTTTTGGACTCCATCTTGTGTGTCCAGATGGATCATCCCAGCAACTCATTCATGTTTCATGTTGCACGCTGAGGGATCCATTTGCTGCATGTGTACCCAAGAATGCTTTTACACCAACTGATGCGTACAGTGCTGTGTTCTTTGTGTTTTTTTTCTTCATCAATCTCTTACTTTGTTATATGCTTATATTTTTTGTATTTGATCTGTGATCGTTTAATGGTGGCTCTTTAACTGCTGTTAACCGTTACCCGGGCGGCAGTGACTCGGAAGGTAGAGCAGGGTTGCCTGGCAGCCGGAAGGTTGGTGGTTCGATCCCCGGCTCCTCCTAGTTGAGTGTCGAGGTGTCCCTGAGCGAGACACCTGACCCTAACTTCTCCAGACGAGCTGGCTGTCGCCTTGCATGGCTGACACTGCCGTCGGTGTACGAATGTGTGTAGGAACGGGTGAATGTGAGGCAACAATTATAAGGCGCTTTGCGCGGCCACAGGTCTGAACAGCGCTACAGAACCTCCAGTCCGTTTAACGTTTAACCGTTGGTTTCCCCGGCAGGTTGTCCTGCGTCCTCAGAGCCAGATTCAGTCTGGTCGTCAGTTCGCTCTGCGTATCTTCAGCAAGGTGCGCCCCCCAGTGGGCGGGATCTCTGTGAAGGAACACTTTGAGGTGACACCCAACTGCATTCTATCTATTCACTCCAGACAATATGAAAATATCACATGTAACATTTATTCAGGTGCAGGACAGTGGACTAGTGGTCAAGGTGTTTGACTCTCCACCGAAAGGTTCTATGTTCAATGCCCAATGTTAACTAAAAATAAAACAGATGCATGTATCTTAATGTATAAACACGTATCTTCCACATAATGTATAGAAAATCACTGCAAGTCGCTTTGGATTAAACTGCCTGCTAAATGACTAAATGTGTCGATGATGGAATGGATTGACATTGGGTGTGCTCAGATGTCTTACCACTTAACATACAAGTACCTGCATGCAACCCTTGTAGGCTTCCTAATGCCTGGCTGTCCTACATTAAAACACACAAATGGATGGATGGATGGGATGGGTGGATTTACTTTATTGATCCCCAAAGGGAAACGAGTTACAGAAACTCCTCGATCCATTTTAGGATAATGGTAGACTAGTTTTGAGCGACACATTTTGATGATGATGATGATGGTGGTAAGTGTATACTCCCCCCCCCGCAGGTGAACGTGGTGCCCCTGACCATCCAGCTCATGTACCAGTTCTTCAAGAGGATGATGGGCTTCTTCTTCCCAGGAAGGAACGTGGAGGAAGAGGAGGTGACGGACGAGGAAGACAAGTTCAGACTGGTTACCACCGGTAGGTCTGAAAGGGTGTCAGTAGCAGCACCAGGATGTTCACTCTGTGCTCCTCCTCCTCCTCCTATCACAGCAAGCTCTGTAATCCATAGCCTCTCACCAATCAATGGCATTTTCCACTGTCCCTGCCAGGCATTTAGTGTGTGTGCTATTGACCAGCCTGTTAGGTCGTCCCTTCCGGCTATTAAAAGCCTCTGTTTGCACTGACACAACCTTGAGGGATGGGGGTGTGTGTGGGTGTGCGTCTGTGTTTTTGTGCCTGTTTGTGGGTTTTGTGTGCCTGCCTGTTTGTGTATGTGTATCTGCGTGTGCACGTGTGCATGTGTGCATGTGAGCTCTCCACTAAGCCCCAGTGGGAGTCTAGAGTGTCCGGTGTGTTAAAGCCAGCCTACCCTGGGGGCTTCGGTGCTGATGCTGAGGGTTCTGTGGTCTGCAGGGATCCCGGTGAAGCCGCGCCAGCTTTCTGAGGACTCCATTGGTCCGCTGGGCCCCAGCAAAGTTGTCAGCCAGGGCCAGAACCGCACCGGGGTCAGGAGGTCCTTCCGGAAAATGCCTGAGGTAAACCCTATCTATATTCCCCCATTAGACGCTGTGAGAGCACTTAAATGTGATCAGTATTTAAAGGATAACTTTGGGAGTTTTCAACCTGGACCCTGTTTTCCCCTCATTTTTGTCTAAGTGGGCAAAAAAAAAGCGCTATATAAATGCAATCCATTTACCATTCACCATTTAAGTGATGCGGACAACAATTTTTGAAATTATCCAGTATTGAGCTAGAGGGCTTCAGCCGTCATCCGCAAAAAGTCTGCAGTGTAAACCTTTGGGGCAACACCACCCCATCAATGTACGTCCTCTAAAGGTGCTTGTTTGTGCCACTGATGGACAGAGTATTAGTGGCTAACAACATTCTTTTTACCTTTCCCTTGATCCGGCTGTTATTGTGTCTAACCAAGTCTCAAGGAAAAGTCTTGAATCTTGCAAGAATCCTTTTAACCGCTGTGACCTCACCCCCCTTAGCATCCGGTGGACGACATTGATAAGATGAAGGAGCGTGCGGCTATGAACAACTCCTTCATCTACGTTAAGATCCCCCAGGTGCCCCTCTGTGTCAGCTACAAGGTGGGTCCCCTCTCTCTCTCTCTCTCTCTCGCTTGCCCCATCTCTGTCTTTGTCTCTGGTTCTTTCTCTGTCGCTCTCTCTCTTGGACCATCAATCCCTGGATTAAATCAATCAAATTCTCTTTAGCACTAAAAGTAAAAATATAACACGTAATGTATTTTCATAGGTTTTAACCTTCTCATCTTTGTCTCCAGGGAGAGAAGAGCAGTGTGGACTGGAAAGACCTGAACCTGGTCCTGCCCTGCCTGGAGTACCACAACAACACCTGGACCTGGCTGGACTTTGCCATGGCCATCAAGAGAGACAGCCGCAAGGCACTGGTAGCACAGGTAGTCAAGACGCGAGTCATAATCAGCCTCTTAGTCCAGTTAAACATATCAATATCTTGAATCTAGACTTATTTGGTTGACCTCCATTGCATGCTGTGAACCGTCTGGCTAGCTGAGGGTTGCTCATTGTCTGTAGAGAAAATGGCTCCCTGCTTGTTACATGCAAGGTAACAACCAAATTCACATTCAAGGAGAAATACTGTTTCAACTCAAACAGCTTGTTTTACGTAATTTTTTTTACACATTTAGCACTTGCGCCCAAAGTGACTTACGAGGGTTTTCCAGAGCGACTTATAAGTGACGTACGCAGTAACATTAATGTTTTTCGCAGATGATAAAGGAGAAGCTGCGTCTGAAGCCGACGCAGGGTGTGGAGGCCAAGTTAGACAGCAGCATGAAGCGGGAGGAGGAAGAGAGGGCGCGCCTCCTCATCGGCTTGAGCTCCACAGACAAGAGCTCCGGCAAGAAGAGCATCTTTAGCCGTCGCAAGTGAATTTGCTCGAGTCACTGTGGTGGCCGCTAGCAAGTTCTGTCTCAGCCTGGTGGTGGTGCTGGTGGTGGTGGTGCTGGTGGCAGGGGTAGTGGGGGAATCTGGAAGCCAACTGTCCATCATATCTAAGATAATTATCGGTATGTCTCGGCTGACCGTCACTGTTTTTGTGGTGGTACGGTGCTGGATGGGTGGTTGTCCCTGTAAAAAAATGGTTTGAACAGAAAACGAGAATCTACTAGTATATCCTGCAGATGAAATGATTATTATGATGGTCCAAATCTCTGGCTTAAACTCCACCCAGGCGATAGGGAGGCTCCTGAAGTGGAATTCTGACCAAAAACTAAACAAAACATTCTTGTCATATCATGTTAAATGTCCCCTGCAAATGGTCAGTCATTATACATAGACTTATTGTGTTC
>OMKP01056381.1:0-14175 GCA_900302375.1 Bathygadus melanobranchus | reverse complement strand
CACTCGACACAAGAGCATCAACCCACACAACAGTATTAAAACTAACAAAAACACAGCATGCACCATAACACAATCGGGAACACAACAGTACAAGAACACTGACCGTCTTCTTGTGTACGCACCTTGACAATAAAATATTTGCCGTCTGATTTCTTTTTACAAAACTCACAGAAACGCCCATTAAGATGAACTCAAATGAACGTCTCTTCAACGAAACCTTCCTAAAGAATGGAATAAGTCGGGTGTCGTATGAGCCAGTGGTGGTGTTGACGGAGCCCCGGCACTGAGGGCTTTCCTACCCCGAGTGGGGCTGAGCACGTAGAACAAGGTGGGGCTGGTGACGGCAGCAACGCGAGGCTGGAAGCTCTCCAGAGGTAGCGCCACCGGCTTCCAGTCCACCGGGAAACACGCTGCTGCAAGGAGACCAGTACAACCCACACTGGGATTCATTAAGGACCATCTTATGGTCATCCTACACGGGAAAACCCGGTGTCACAGCAAATAGTACAGGACAGTCGTAGAAATGAATCTTCTCGCGGGAATAAGTTAGTGTTAAGGGTGCTTTAAAAGTAAAACTGCTTTCAGGTTTTTGTTCATTCTGGGGCTGCAGGCTCCCCTGTAAACACCCCTTCAATTCACTTTCAATATGCGGAGGATAGGTGTGTCACAAACGCTTAACGAGCAGGTGACCACATCAGCCAATGAGAGGGCATGCATGCAATAGCACGTGTTTAACTTAGAGAGGGGGGAGTCTAATGCAAATCAATGCACAAGTGGTTTGGGTTTGGTTTTCTTGTAACAAAACCAAACATGTCCTAGTGACGGCATGCAGTTGACTTGAACCACAAGCAAATAACACTTAAATGAGTCCTAAGTTGTAAGTATTAGAGTAAACGTCACTCACATGGCGCAGGCTTTGCTGGCTCCTCCCTTGGGGGGGTCTTGGCGGTCTTCTCTTGCACGGGCACCATCGGCTCCTCCACCTTGGTCTCTGGTTCATCGGCGTGCGTGACGGTGGGCGTTACCATGGGGACAGCGGCAGCGGGGGGAGTCGGGTGCGCGGCGGTATCTCCAGAGAGCCTAGCGAGGTTTTGGGCGACCAGTGTGGCCGCCACGCTCTGGCCTTCTCTCAGCAGCTGCACAGCGTAGCCGCGCTCCGTGAGCTGGAGGACGCGGCCTCTCAGCTGCTGCCCACTCACCATGGTCTGGAACCAGAGCACAGCCTCGCTGGACCACGCCGGCCCCAGCGACTCCACACCTGGGGGTCCGAGAGGGCGCTTTGATATGAGAGGTCTGCGGTAATCGTTTCGTACGAGTTCTTTACATTTTATTGAAAGCCGTTAATACGACCACTAATTACCAACCTTGTATTGCTGATTACTATGGCTACTCTGCACTGTTTAGTCTGCTAAATGAGTGAAACGGTTAGGGTGCTGGGACAGACATGGGGGCTCGAACCCAGAACAGAGTCTAACCTGTCGGAGTTCATGAGCAACATGGTTAAAAAAAAAAGTGTTGAATACTAAGTTAGGGTTAGCTAGTGGTTAGGGTTAGGGTTAGCTAGTAGTAAATGGTAAGAATGACTAGTGGATAACCTCCCATTGCTATATATCCACTCACAGCACGAATGTGGAAGTTGAACTTCCAAGTCATGGCTGTCATGCGGGAACCTTGTATGTCCCAGTTACTTGAATATACATGCAGCACGGTAGTTTGCAGACACGTTCATGGCGATGTTTATGTAGTATTGCCGTTACTGAACTACCCCTAACATTTTCGACTACCATGCGAGTTTACTCCCGTGAGCAAAACCAATTCACAGCAGTCTCACAAAGATTAGGTCTGGCATTTATACGGTGAAGATGAGGATTACAACATCAGAAGACAGATCAGTCCATGATACGATACAAACCCAGCGGCTGATGTGGAAGCGGGACCTGGCACAACCTCCGTTATCAACTATTATATATTTTATAATAACGCAGACAGGGTCGAAGAAGGGCAATACGTTTCAACACCATGTTAGACTTTTTCCCTGGAGGCTTTCTCTATGATGTGTGCAGTGATACGGCAGGCCACCAACTATGGCCAATACAATTGGGTATTGGTACAAAACCAGTTGTCTTGTATTAACTACATTATTATTACTGAAATGTAAATATGTACATGCATATGTACTTTAATGTTACAGTTTTACACTAACGCTCAATAGTTATACGTGAAATGTGATGGCAGACACTTTATCAACTCGATATCCTGTACTGAAACAGGAAAAGAAACACTTGTTGTTGTGCACGTGTAGTAGACCGTTTTTCTACCTTTCCGCCGGGCACCACCACAAGTACATTTCAGACTCTCCAATATCTTATCGTTGGTAACTGTTGTACAAACATAATAAGCCACGCTGTCACAGAGTGTCATGTTATTGTTAATAATGTACTTTGGGGTGGTGATGCGGCCGAGGCAAAACAGCAAAACCGTTGACAAAGAACAACGCTGTTGACATTTAGAGCATTTGGCAGACGATTTTATCCAAAGCGACTTACAAAAAGCAACACATTTGTCGAAAGAGGGAGACTACTTGAGGGTTGACTACTTCATACTATATATAGTGTTATGTTGCTTTAAAGGCACCCCATTATATTAGCACTTACAAGCTTCACGTTTCAAAATTGTGACTGACATTGTCATGTGACAAAGTGACATCAAAAGGAGTGTCAACCTAGATGTATGATGACTAGATCACTCTACCAGCATACCCAGTGGACTGTACTAACTGGTAAACTGACCTAGTCATCATACATCTCGGTGGACACTCCCACTTGTGATGTCACCATTTTAGTCACATGACAATTTTCAAATGGCTTGTAATGGCTAATCACTCACACACTGGTGGTGTAATAGGGCTTCTTTAAAGTGAATGAACACACACAGACCTGTGAGCCAGCATCGGATGGCCTGGAAGGGGAGAGTGAGGAGAGGAGCTGTGATGTTTCTCAGGTTGATCTTCTGCACCTCAGCAGTGTTGCCGTAGTCGACGAAGTAGACCTGAACCGTGTCTTCTGACACCTCCTGGACCAGGGCCCGGTACCAACACGCATCACCTAGACAACCAAGGAGGAGCAGGAGACCCACCAGAAATCACACAAAATATTCCAATATCTTCTACGAGTCTGTGAAGGATTGTGGATAGAGTATTAATAGTGGGCTATAGTGGTGAGTGGAGAGTACTGAATAATATTATGACAGAGTATTAACAGAGGGTTGTGATGGTGAATGGGGAGTATTGAGTATTATTGATGGCCGTCCTACCAGGGAACATGGCACAACAGGGCTGTCCTACTGTGGCCTGGCATGGGGAGGCCTCTCCCTCACAGTGCTGCTTCAGCTCAGAGCCCAGTGCCACCAGCCTCTGGTACACTGACACACACAAGACAGATTAATGAGGTTAATATTATGTACACTATGCACGAAAATACATTGAAATGCGGCATTTGCAATGCACTGCAATCAAGATTTGTTTGCCAGGATTTCATCGCCAACCAAGACATCAACTGACAAATGAACCTTAAAAAACAAACACCAAAAAGCTATGTCACTTAGAAAGATAAAAAACATACATGGTACTGAGAGGGATTAAAAAAAAGAGGGAAACGCCACAGCATCTCCTTCCTATCAGTGAATCCCCTGCTTGGCGGCCCTCGACTAACAGCATTACTACCACTGCTATTACTGCCATACCTTCGGGCTCATAGTTATAGCAGAAGAACTCTCCAGGGTTCTGCACAGAGCTGACCATCAGCTCCACTGAGGGGCCATCACAGGCAAGTTCAGCAGACGACCACGCAAGGGGATCAGGGGCCTTTTCAGACTCATCTGCAGACATTTAAACACAATATAATATTAGTATTAGAAATAAAGTACCTAAAAAAAAAACAATGTTTACAACATGCTTTAACACTAGAAGTCTTTGTGACCGTTTTGACCATTTTCGTTGTCATGACAACACGATGCCACTAGATGGTACCACTCTGCTGCAAGAATCACCGGGCGACTCCTGACAGCTTCTGACAGGCATTTGACAAATACAGCTAAAAGAACTCAAGATGATCTACCTTTACTGTTCATATACTTGTCATTTACAAATACACATTAACGCTTGAAGTAAAGATGGTTTATCCCACTAAATAGCTCATCAAAATAGTTATGACTAGTATTAAACATGCTGCAAATGCCTCTGAGTTGAATTATGTGTTAGTATTGGGTCTCATAGGCCTACGTGAGCTTGGCTACATTCTGGTTATAGCTGTGTTTTACTGGACTTCTGTCTTGTACTGTTGTGGTCATTGTAACACCTGAACACATCCTGTGTATAGTTCAACCATTCAGTTGATGCTTTTATCCAAAGTGACTTCCAATAAGTAGGCCTAGCCTACTTGTCAAAGTAGAACAATATATCAGTCAAGAATGACTGCTTGGATAGAAGCCTAAACGTATCGCGCCATTTGCATGTAAGTAGGCTATAAGTAAAGCAACTTAACACATTAGTCTCATTAAAAAGTGTCACTGTTTACCATACATTGATTTATTAATGTGTGGCGCACCACATTGCACGCAACATGACTTTCTATTCAGTCAAAATGACAAGGAAACAGCGGCTGGCATTAAAGCCACTTGATTAAAAGTGAGTAAACACACAGGCGCTATTGTGGGCGACAGCTCACCATAAAAAGGAAAAAAAGATTGCTACGTGTTATACTCACGTTTATTAAATTACCAAACGTATTATTACTAGTGCAGCTTTTAGGTATCTTATTAAAACCATTAACCTCCCACTTGCTGCTCTTATTTCTACGGCCACAACTGACTAGTGGAAAACAATGGAAAAACTAAATCCTGCGGAACATCCTAGAACATTTAATGAATATGGCCTACAGTTAGTTTAAAGTCTGTCAGTGTTGCCAATTCTGAACCCACAGATGCACATCTAACCCAGACACTGAGAAATGTTCAGCGCGTCAAGCCCCACCTTCACCTTCAAAGTTCCTGACATTTTGTTCATAGCAGGGACTTGTTTGGGGGCAAAATAAGTCTCTGGAACTTCATTTAGACCCTGAATCCTGCAGTGGAAACGCACCGAGTTCCTCCAAAGGTTCCTAGATCCTGTGGTGGAAAGGCGGTGTTAGTGTTTTACCCTTCGCTGCTCCTCCAGGAGCGGCCGTGGCGGCAGTGTCAGCCTCCTGGTCGGGGACGTTGGTGGCGGGAGCAGCGAAGCCCACAGAGAGGAGGAGCTCGGCCACGTCGGCCTGGGGGTCGCTGACCTCGTCCGTCATCACCACCAGCGCCATGCCCTCGCTGCTCCCCACGATGCGCACGCTCAGGATGCGGTTGCACACCATCTGCTGCAGGACAGATACGCACTCGTCGCCCCAGCAGGCCTCCCCGACCGGCTGCACTCCTGGAGGGCCGTGGGGAGAGAGTTTACATGCAGGGTTTGTAGGGATGGTTGAAGGTGACTGAAGCTTTTTAAGAGTGAAATTCAAGCATATTTCAAGCACTTTCAAGGTACCTAAACCAGAAGTGTCCAGACTCTCAAATCCTTTATCTTCTAAATTGTTATAACTAGAGACGTTCCGATACTATTTCTTTTTTCTTTCATTAAAAAGATGATTAGGCTAGCTACCTGGAACGGAAAAACACCCACTTTTCATTTCAGCGGCCATCTTAGTCAATCTAGCTGCGGTCAAATATGACGACGGGATCGTTTCATTTCAAATATTACACATTTTTGGTTTACGTGATGATTGTGTCGATGAAACACCAGATTACGTTGAAAATCAAGCATTTTTTCTAGGAGTATATTTGAATTCAAACATATTCCTAACCTTCCAAACTTTCAATCAAGACTTTGTACGAACCCTGCATATGGGAGGCGTTTTATGTTGGGTGATAAGCTGTGCATAGGGGATGTATATCTATGTATATCTCTCTATGTATGTATGTATGTCTCTATGTATGTATCTCTATGTATGTATGTATGTATGTATGAATGCATGCGAGACGCGTGTATGTTCGTGTGAGAGTATTGGGGTGGTGTTTCATTGTTTCTTCACTTCAGTACCTGCTAGAGCACGGTTAGATGGTAATATTTCATGAAATACTAAAATATATACATACATAACAGAAAAACACAAAGCAACTGAAGACCTGACAGAAGGAGAGTAGTACTGGTCCAGTAGTGTTGGCCCAGTGTTTTTGTACCTGCTAGGGCACAGGGGATGGCCTGCATGGGCAGTGCTAGCAGGGGGGCACTGAGGGGCCGCAGGCGCCCCAGCTCCACCTCCTCAGAGTTCCCAAAGTCTATGTAGCCCACACAGACATGATCCTCTGAGGAGTATGCCAGAACCTGGGCCCGGTACCACTGGTTGTCATCTGGCCATAAAACAAAGAGAACCGAACAGAAACAGTTAGTGGTCAAGGCTAACTGACAGCTAGCAATGAGCAAGGTAAATGACAGCTAGCGATGGAGGGTACATGGGGTGGTTTACCTGAGAACTGGGAGCAGCAGACTGTGCCAGGGGCCGGTCTGAATTTCAGGCTAGCCGGGATCTGATTGCAGTGGTCTCTGAGGTTAATCTGAAGGTCCTGGATCACACCTAAAAAAACAACCATTTAATGCTTTTACACCCAGTTCCACAGTGAGAGTTAGCTAGTACTTACTGGCGTTCTCCACCTTCTGGCAGATCATGTCGACAGGGGAGCGGACCTGGGTGACCAAAGCAGAGAAGCAGTCCCCGACACCCTGGGTCAGGGGCTCCGGAGGCCAGGCCTCCGTGTTCTCATCCTTCCCAGTGGACAGACGCTTAAAGTTCTCCAATGACGCACTGACCAAGCAGTCTGAGAAATATGTGTCGAGAAAATCAAATTACATACAAAGAGATTCCTCTAAAATTCCTTCTTGAGTTCGTTACCCTTTCTGAATCTTCCATTATACGCACAAAACATTTCAAATGGCAGTATCGGTAAGATAAGACAATATTTTCACAACCCCACCACAAAAAAAACCATCACTGGCTAAACCATTTCAAACTGTATGGACCAGCGTTTGTCAACATCTATTCCCAAAATCTCCATCTAAGTCCAAGCATCTAAATAAATAAAAACAGTCCAACAGTTCTATTCTTCTGATAGCAATACTTACGAATGTCTTTTTCAGATAGCTTTGCAGCATCTTCCTGTGTTGCATATCCCTGGTCAACAAGGAAGCTGCTCAGCCTCTTGCCTAGGATGAAAAAGTGGTGCGAGAATGTATTTACCCTCGAAGAAAAAAACTAAATTAAAAGACAGCATTGTCTTGCCATTGTCTGTATCCTGTATTGGCCAGCAATGAATACCAACCCAGCCAGCATTGATAAAGTAAACCACCTGCAGCCAATGGGACGACACGCTAAAACATCCTCAGACAACGTGTCTGTAAAGGTCACTAACCCATGTAGTAGACTGGCCACTGTAGAAATACATTTGTTAAGATAGTATTATGAAACCTCCATCTTGCAACTCTCGAATGAGTTTCAGACTACGGATCTCAAAACAGGAAACCTTGCGTGACTCCGCCCCTCTACTTGCTGGTTTCCCGGCGCAGGAACTGTGTAGTCTCTGCTATTGCATTGTCGAACTTCTAGACCCGAGATTAGCTTTCAGCCCATATCACAGCACCGTAGCAAATGCTATACTGTCCCTGTGGACCGGGGGCGTGTACAAACAAAGGAAAATGTCATTTGTAAGACAAGATAGTCGCATATTCGAATATTCAAAACTATTTGAATATTCAAAAAGCATGACCCATCCGTATTTTAGAGATGAGCTTCTAAGAGTTTCTAAGTAACTATGTATAATGGCGGCCTAATGCAGAGTACATTATCATTACAGCATTAGTAATAAGTCAAACCCTTACATTGCAACAAGCGGCAACGTTCATAAATGTGATTGCTCTGTCAGATCAAGATGACTTTACCCGCAGACAACTTGGAAAATAGATACAAATTAAATATTTTAAAATGAGATGTTTCAAATATTTTTAGGAACTCAAAATTTATCAAATATTATCGTCTTCCACATGCCCCATATACACATCGGGGGAGGCCAAGTGAGGTCACGGCCTGCAAAACAGTGCTCACCTATAACATAGACCATGAAGTCCACGGCATGGAGCCGCTCACCCTGCACAACGTCCACCACGCTGAGGGTCACCACCCTCTCAGCCAACAGCTGCTTCACGGCCACACAGCACTCCGCTGTCCAGATGCCCATCACTGGCACCACCCCGGCAACACAGCACTCCGTAGCCTATCACGGTGAAGCAGTGTAGCCGTGGGAAACACGTTTGTTGCCATAAGGTTCCTAACAGCAAACCGATTTCAGTAGCAACCCTGGAAAAGAGACTTCAAGGCTGTGGTGAACAAGGATGTTGATTAACATATAGGAGACCTTTTTTTATATTAGATATTTTTTCCCTTTTTTTTTTCTTTAGATTTTGAAGGCTGCATAGTGCAAGCCTTGTGAGCTCATCCTGATATTTATGCTCGCATTTCGCTAAAGGTTATCAGTCTGGCCCTGGCCTTATGTTGTTCACAAAACTGAAAACAGCCAATCAGAGTGACGCTTGTGAACTTACTGAATCTGGTTGGAAGTAAAGCAAAAACAATTGGCAATTGTCGTGCCTTGCTCTTCATGAACTGATATTCCCTCCCCCAAACGCTGATTGGTCTGGGTGTTCTGCAATGGTTGTGAAAAGCCTTTCAACGGGACCAAGGCCATACCGACCTCCAGAGAGAAACAGAAGGTGAACTTGCGAGATCAGGGAATAGATGTTGGCCTCTTGTCACGAGGCAAACACGGTGCAGCCTTCAAATGTATAAACTCAACATTTTTACAGTGATATTTTTTTTAACAGTATGCCTCAGGCACCTCTAATAACACAATATGTTTATGCCATGCTAAACGTGGGAAACATTGTTAAAAATCTTGACAACCACCAACAATGTGTACATGGAGTTGTGATTTCAACATGACCGTGAGCGGTGCTGGCTCTTACGCAGGGAGGGATGGGCTGGATGTTTGGAGCCAGAGGTCTGATTCTGGCCACGGGAACATCCTCCTCATTGCCGAAATCTATGTACAAGATGCTGGCAGTCTTCTGGTCTGTGGGTACCGACTGGACTAAGCCTCGGTACCAGTTCTACAAGGAGTGAGACAGAGTTACAAGATATGTGCCAGTTACACAAGTACCAGTCATTGAAATGACTGTTGAAATGTGAATTCCCGAATAATGAATTCCATACGCTAATGTAAGCGTTGGGGGCTGGTGTCCCCCCGTGGTACATTGTGCCACCCCTACTAAATGAGTCTGCACACGCCACTGACCATATCCATGGAGAACTGGACGGCGCAGACCTCTCCTTGGTTGGGCAGGTAGGTGGTGGTGGGTGGACAGCCACTGTAGGTCTTCCGCAGCTCCATGCTGACCTTCTGCAGGGAGTCCTGCATGTCAGAGCACTGGACACGGACAAAGAACCTGCCTGGGCTGTGCAGCTCCAGCACCAACGCCTGGTTTCAAACAAACAGATGGTACGGTGGGTGGGATGGATGGATGGATGTAAGGGATGTCAAAATCAGGCGTAAAAAGATGACTGCTGATTAATCACACTCCATGATGCCCGTTGACCCCATAAATCACTGAACATACAATCGGCATCCACAGTAGTGTTGTAAACAAACATGATAGAAGCAGATAAAACGTTGCTTGGCCCAGTGAAAGTATACATTTAAAAAAAGTGCCAGGTGGAACTGTTGATAGGAGCACCGTTCTGTTTAATTCCTGCAGTAAGGAATTGTCGTACCATTGGAGTACTTCAAGCCTGAAACATCATCCCAGCCATAATTGCTGCTATGCTTTGTTTACTACTTGATATTCTACATTTTCATATTGTAGGCTAAAATGAGAAAATACCCACTACTCCTTTAATTCTGGAAAATAGGCCTTACCTTGTGGTTATTTTGTAGAGACTACTGATGGCAAATGGATTGCATTTATAGAGCACAACCAGCTCGTCGGGAGCAGTTGGGGTTAGGTGTCTTGCTCAGGGACAGCTTGACACTTAGCTAGGGGGCGAACCAGCAACCTTTCCGGTTTCCAGACGCTCTACCTCCTGAGCTACTGCCGCCAAAATGAATTACCAGAAAACATGCTATATCATCATGTTTATCATTAGAGATATTCAATGAGGGAGGGGTTTTATTTTGTGTGGCATGTAAAATGTTCTAAATAATGGATTGCAAATAACTTAAAATTGAGAAGTTTGGACTTATTTTTTACTGCACAAACTTTTCACAATATGACGACAATGTGCATGTCCGCTCATGTAGCACCTGCATTCAATTTGCCAGAAAATATATGCTACTATTAGTCTCAGAAACTATATTATTAAACTAATATAGGCTAATATAACGGTTATCGAAAAAGCTGCAAGCAGCGTTACCGGAGGCCAAGCAATCGGCCTTTTTCAACATGCACGCTTTGAACGGGCACATGACAACAGCCGCTTTTCCACCACAGGTACTTTACTCCGGAACCAGGAACCTTTAGGACCCAGGGTCTAACTTAAGTTCCAGGGACTTATTTTGCCCCCAAAAAAAGTCCCTGCTTGGGGGTTTACACTTTTCAAAAGTTCTGAAAATTTGAAGGTGGGGCTTGTAGCGCTGAACATTTCTCCATCATCTCAGTCAATCTCTGCAATAGCTCGTAGAATCTGTTTGCTTTTAGAAGGTCCTTTTACATCAAGCACGTAACCCCATAGATAAAGAGAACGTAAACATTTGACTGGTTTAACATTTAAAATACATGCACATTCTGCATTTCAGTCTATAGAATCAGTCTATAGCGCATTAGTTATTTGTCTATCTCTCATTAGATCCACATAATATAATGGCTAGCAGCCTCTGTAACAGCCTTATGCAATTGATGTAGGATTAGAATGTGCTGTGAGTCCTATAGTCTACCTAGGCTATATGATCTAAGAGCTAGCATTTGAGTCTAATTTGTTAAAAATGGCAGTCATCAGTCATGTAGGCAATAGACCTATATATCAGATAGGCGATAGATAGAGATCGAGAGACAGAGATATCGATACAGATATTATAAAATTCCTCTTGTAAATGCTTCCATGTATTGTATTTTAATTGTCTTTGTTGTGCATGTTAAAGCATTTTGTTTAATGCTTGCTTGAAGGCAAAACAATACAAGTAAAAAACAATCAAATATCAATTCAAAAAACATGTAAAAGCATACAAATTAAATGTTCTGGCACAATCACACGTGGATGGTATCAGATATAGGTCATGTACCTCTACTTCCAATCCTATGGCCATTTTCTTCTTCTTCAAGTCCACTAAATAGACCCTGGGCCAGACTGACGCACCGCTGATGTTCACTGGTAACACTGTAGCCACCTGATGAACACGGCCACAGATACAGGTCACTTATTCATTAATCAGGCACTTTTATCCAAACCAACGATGCAGTGAATTCAGAAACAGATAGCCACTACACTATCCTGCCCCCATAGGCATTAGCAATACTTACTATTATTGAATACATACACATTTAATAGAGCAAAGCACAAAGAGGCCACAGAGATGAATGATGTAATGTCTTGTAGTTGACCATGCTACATAAAGAGAGACTTTCCTCTGTTGCAGCCCACAGCACGTGCTGCAGAAGGTAATGTTTGCTCTCGGTCGATAAGAGACCCAGGCACCCTCCGATTCCGGAAATAGTCTTTCAACAGCCTTGTGTGGCTCTTGGGTTTGAGCAGAAGTATTTTTTTCCCTGTGGCAAGATCAATGAAAATGGGTAATCTTTACCTTTTCTGGCTGGGTCTGACTGGGTCCATTTACCATGTGTCGAGATGCCATCTCCTTGGCCTTCTCACTATATTTGATGAAAAGCATGTTGGTGATAACAGAAGTACCTCATTGCTCAATGTAATAATGGCCATTTTGTGGTCACATATCAAGTTTTATGGCTGGTCATCAGACATGACTTTATGGTGAAACAGGCCTGGGCTTACCCTTCAGGTTTAGATTTATTGATGAGGCACAGGTGTCTGTGGGCCTTCCAGTCCTCATTGCGACATGCCACAGAGCAGTAGAAAGTCTTCATGCAGCCATTGCAACGGAACGTTCCTGTAAAACCACAGCATATTGTATCGACCACCCAAGATGTAAAAAAGGCTTTCCAAATCTACCGATCTTGCCAGACTTGTGGGAAACTCCAGAAAGGCACAAGACTTTTGGGATGAAGAAAGTATATCTGGCTATTAAAATATTCAACTATTAAAAATGTCTGCATTTTTATCAGAATTTGAAGTTACGTAATCCTACATTAAGTGTCGTGAGAGGTCCTGAGTTTACTCATGCAGTATTTGCTAAACCGAACATAACAAACATTACAACTAAAACATTGTGGCATTTATGTCGAATAGATGATTACAATTAGAGACTAGAGCCCGACCGTTGTCAGATTTTTGAGTCCGATGCCAATCCCAATTTTGGAATGTCCGAGCCCAATGATTACCGATGTTTTGAGATATTTTGTCAAACCAATTTGGAAATATATATATATTTCTGTAAATGTCCCGTTTGTAAGTGGACTTTGGTCCAAGTGTAGATTGCGCACTTCATCTGCGCAATCTACAGAAAATAAATAAATCACTAACAAATGCAAGTTGATGAGGAAAATGACAGCAACAAGGACTCTTTAATTAGTGCGGTACATTGAGGGAATTATGTGTCTGAGGATTTGCTGTTCGAGCAAGTTGGAACATCTTTGATGATAGTTAATTTACCTTGTTTACTGCAGTAGTTGCATAAATTCGGGATCATTGCTGGAGGAGAGGTTACAGTCAGCTGCGTGGGTCGTACACCTGTCGCTAGAGGCGAGGTGAGGAGTATCGGTGGACCCGGGAACGCCGGGGTTCCACCGGGGCCGGTCGACGGTCTTCTCAGTGGCGTGTTGGGTCCCGTCAGGGTCGGGGCACTCACGCCGACGGCAGGCGACGCCATTGCTGTCGATGCAAATTAATCTTTTTTTAAAGTGAATTATACATGGCGTAGCCGTATAACGTACATATGTAATTTGTGACTTGAGATGAGTCGTCTAATTGAAGTTATTAACTTAAATTCTTGTTTGAGCCAGTTCGGCCAACACAAGGTTTAGCCGCGGTGAGCTAAACGACGATTGCTAAGAACCAATACAATCTTACTAAATACGTGAGCTAATATACGTTCATTATAGACGGCTAAAAATAAATTTAAAAAACTACATACTGTCGGATATTACTTAAGATACAAATATGTAAAATCAAAACCAAATGCACATTTACCTGGTTCCATGTGTTCTGATTGCTGCATAACGCGCATGCGCGACCAGTGGAACAGCGCTCGAAAAGGTCATGACCTTTTCGTTTTCGATTAACGTTTGTTTTAATAAAACTGCTACAGTCAAAGTTTCCTTCGTATTGTGTGCTTGATTTTAGATTTTAACGACCTCCTAATTTTTTTAATCTACATTTTATGCTGGTTAAACTAAACTTTACTGAGCTGTACATTTACTGTAAATGTACTGTGAACTTGGAAAAAACACTTGATATGTGATCTACTGTAACTGCATCGCACACCATTTACATTTAGAGCATTTGGCAGACGCTTTTATCCAACGCGACTTACAAAAAGTAACACATTTGTCGAAAGAGGGAGACAACAATATATCGCTGAAGGTAGAGTGCAATTAGAATAGAACAAGTTACAAGCATTCCTGGTTGCCACGTCAATAGAGCAAGTTTACAAACATACAGTTGCTAGGTTGGCTCCTTACTGTACAACAGCAGGTAGCCAGGATAAGATGCTACACAAGCTAAGTTACATTTCAAGTGCCGGGACATACCAGCGTACAAGATCCTACAAAGAGCCAAGACATACAAATATGGAAGTGCTAAGGATCCAGGAGGTGTGGGGTTAAAGTTGATCGGGTAGGGGGGAGGGGGTTGGGGAGGAAAGGTGGGCAGGAGGTGAAGCTATTCAGAGTCCAAGTGGACTTTGAATAGGTGGGTCTTGAAC
>OMKP01056375.1:0-25446 GCA_900302375.1 Bathygadus melanobranchus | reverse complement strand
CCCCCCCCATTCACATTTTTTTTCTCTTTTTCTTTCCCCCATTCCTAATATCAACATCTAATAGTGTAGTCTTTAGAACAGGACTAATGTGAAATGAATTGGTCCTTTTCCAACAAGCTCTTTTGTTTTGAAACAAAAAACAGGCTATCATAGAACAAGAATCAGTGCTGTGCGGAAGTCGTTGTGGGCTTCACACTACACGACTGATTGGAAACAGATGTTTCACAAGGAGTGCTCTCTGACGAGTCTGTCTTATCGTGTTTTAAGTCACAAACACCCGAGAACGGACTCTAGAAGCTAGCAGTTAAATCTGTTTGTGTGCTGCTTTGTGGCAAAAAAACCAAGAGGACACCAACCTTCTTAAACATAGTATTTGTACAGACTTTCTACTTCTGATATACACTTAATATTACATGTTCGCATGACTAAAATGCGTAGCTCACTGACAGCCCCTGATATAATTGTTTGAAATCAATCACCAGCTAGTTTTTGCATTTATGTTGTTGTTATGTATAAATGAGACGTGGGCAAGTTACTATAAGGTTAGTGTTCTTAATCTTCCTGAGGTGATTCATTGGCTGTTGAATGCGGTCCCACTTGGAATTGATCCAGCCCCCTTTCATTTATTCTTCCAAACAATAATAAATCTTATTTTTGCAGATTATCTGAGAAAAAATAACATTAATACCTACTGATTATTTGTGCTATATAAATGAGACTGGCGGGTCTTAATGCATTAATGGCACTGCATCTACATTTTGGAGTTTTGTTAATTTATTCTTTGAATCTTTTCAGGCAGAGCCGTCAATCCTGAGATCCCCGATCAGAATCAGGCGATCCAGCAACAATACGTAACATTCAAGCCCCACTCCAATACCTACACAAGCCCCATCTTAAAGAAAGACGTCTTAGGGAATTTTGAACCGAAGGAGCCTGAGGCCCCTGGGGTTCCAGGTGGCCCAGGTGAGGCTGGCAAGGCCTTTGTCCTGGGAGCAGATTACAAAGAAGCCGTCCAGGCCTCTATCAAAGAGTTTGGCTTCAACATGGTGGCTAGCGACATGATTTCCCTGGATAGGACTGTCAATGATCTACGACACGAGGAGTAAGTGCTTCACTCGTACTATTACATATAGTACTAATACGTTTAGTTTGCTGTTGAATACTGAAATGTGGACCTGTTAGTGTTCTGCCTTGCCCTGTCTCTGTGATAGTCCCTTTCAGACCAACTGTCCTTCTGGTCCTGTCTTTTTGGCTTTCATTGTAAAGATTGGTATGAAAGAAATTCAACACAAACTCATTAATCAAGAGTTGTAGCGAGTTTGTCCCATATGTCACATTCAGTGATACAGCAAGCTAAAAGCTGTGCTCCAGTGGGTGTGGATCAGGTGTAATGTGCAGGTGCGGTTATGTTATGATTAGTCCAGGAATGCATTATGACGTGATGGTGGTAGGAAGGTAAGACTTGTGGGATAGATCTCCTTAGGGCTGGGCTATATTATTATATTAATCCCGTGATATGAGACTAGATATCGTCTTAGGATAGCGTGATATGGCATAAGTGTTGTCTTTTCTTAGTTTTAAAGGCTAAGTATTTAATTCGCACAGGAGTATACCAAAATAGACTTTACCATGTGGTTATTTATATACTTTAATTAATGTATTTATTGAATACCAAAAATGTTAAGGTGTGATTATATATCATTATCGAGATATTAAATGACCTATATCAGGTTAGATTTTGGCCATATCGACCCAGGCCTAGGCATGCTGGTTCACTGGGTGTAGGCTGTCCCCCAGGACAGGACCCTGCCTTCCTATAAATAAAATAAATGAATAAATACAAATATCAGAATAGATATTACAGATCATGGGTCTATACCTGCGGCCAAATGGAAAAGGGTGGAAACTCTAATAGAGGGTTTGGCTGGGATCATGTACTATGATGAGTGATGACAATATCAATGAGGATGTCGGTAGACTGATTATTTTGGTTTAATTCTCATAACCTCAACGTGTATGTTCTATTCCAGGTGTAAGCAATGGCATTATGACGACAGGCTGCTGACATCTAGTGTGATCATAGTTTTTCATAATGAAGGCTGGTCTACGCTGATGAGAACTGTCCACAGTGTCATTAAGCGGACGCCCAGGAGATACCTGGCTGAGATTGTCATGATAGATGACTTTAGCAACAAAGGTATAGTTGATATACACATGTGTACCTTTATATGTGATAACCCCTCATCTTTTGGTTCTTTAAAGAGGACATTTCCGGTTGGCAAACCGGTTTAATTAATGTGAGGAAAGTATGTAGCAAATCTTTTTTTCCTTTTAGAATTTTTTTTTTTACTAGAATTATAGCTGGACTGGTTTTTAGTACAGGTCCTTTGTACATTGACTTATGACTTATGATTTATTTATTCAATGTTCTTGATGTTGTATTTTGCTTGTTGATGATGGTGAAGTTCTGGTTTAATTTTAACAACTGGCTAGATGGAAAGTAATTGTATTACTTTCTAGTAATTAGTAATTGTATTTAAAATCAAATTTATGAGTGGGCATTAAAGATTTCCGACCTTCTACATGGCTACTACAGCCATGTAGAAGGTCGGAAATCAATACTAGTCCAACTACAGCAACTAGATATGTTGTGGTTTATTGTATGTCATTGAGTTGATTGTCAATTTGTTTTCTTATCTGTTAATTTCTTTGTGTCTATGTGCATGCCTCACTGTGTGTATATAGTCCATCTTAAGGAGCGTTTGGAAGAATACATCAAACAATGGAACGGTCTGGTCAAACTTTTCAGAAACGAGAAGAGAGAAGGACTTATTCAAGCCAGGAGCATAGGAGCCCAGAAGGCCACGATAGGACAGGTACGCTCTTTACGGCTTGACAAAAAAGAATAAGGCTGTGGAAGGTGAAGGAGTCTGATTACTTTCTGAATGCACTTGATCTACTTTTGACTTGACTATAAACCAAGCCTTTGTATGGATTTCCCCCTCACTAGTTTTACCCAGCAGTTTGGTATACGTTTAGCTTTTGTCATTTATCTTTTTTTAATCTTTTTGTATGTTTGGCTGACTGGTCCAGGTTCTCATTTACCTTGATGCCCACTGTGAGGTCAGCGTCAACTGGTATGCACCTCTGGTTGCACCCATTTCAAAAGACAGGTAACACACCTTCCCTACTTCACTGTGAAACATATATATATAAAAATACCCTTTCCTTTCTTTATTTACTTTATTATTTAGTATTGTTTCTGACAAACATATGTCAACAATGTATCAACAAATTAATGTATTAAAATAACTTAAAATTCAATTAATAATTAAAATTGACAGTTCAGTTACTGTCTGGAAGCCTTCATGGTGATCTTACTATTTTCAGTGTTGATTAGGGATGGTGGGAAAGAGCTCTCAGCTACACTTAACTCATAGTTAAGTGTAACTAATAGTTACAAAACGATAGTTAGCGTCTAATTAAATTCCTATTTCTGAGTCATTCTGAATTTGCCAAATGTATGCTTTTCATTTAATATACTAGAGCCGTTTTTGCTCTCGGCTACTTAGGTTACATAAACCATTGGTGGCTGTGCTGCAAATAATAGGCAATTCAGACCAGAGTAAAGTTCATTGTGTAAACTCAGAGATTCGAGTATATTACAATATTTTTTGCTAAATATAATAAAATGTAAAGAAATTGCATCAAATCCATAATTAATAAATGTAATAAATGTACATGCTACATCCACAGGGGGGAGCAAAAAGCCCAGTCGCTTCAGGGTCCTCACCCTGTGGGTTTATTTAGCAATAATGACCAGCTCAGTGTACATTATCCCTTACATAAGGAAGTGTTTTTAATGCATTAGTATGTCTATGATCTTAAACATAGTAACAGGGTTCTCCCCAAACAATGTAGGCCTACTAGTGGTCCTGCACCACCATGCGTCCATTTGAGGTCTCGTTCAGTGTTTAATATAATAGGTGTTAATGGATGCAGTGGGCACCAAGGTTATAGCACGGCTGTATGGCAGCAGCAGTGTGAGTGCTCTCATATTATTACATAGTTAAATGTTCATTTAGCAATTCGATTTTTCCAATTCAAAATATCGAATGTTAATTTGACAACCCTATTGTGTTAGAATTTATAGCAATATTTCACAGATTGTGTGACTTAATATCGATCTTAAAATCTAATATTTCAAGATCATGACCTGTTTACTGATTTTAGACATTTGAAGTAAAATGCAATTGTGGGGACTTTTACTGAGGGTCAAGCAAGTCAAGCAAGTCTGTTGCTGGCGTCTAGTAAAGGCAGCATTTAGCAAATAGCTACGTTTTTAATTTTTATAGTTGGAAATAACTGGACTGAAGTGCATTGTAGTAATGATACCTACATACAGGGTTAGGGTTAGTAACACACTTGTGTAATCAATGTTTTCATACATTTGTTGGCATAGTTACTACAGCCGATTAACTTTAATATGAAATGTTAAACTTGGTGATTAGCTAAATACTGTTTTACTCAAAACCCGTGCCTGTTTTTACACCGAAGTGAAATGTCAGATCAAGGACTATATGTTGAACATTTCTGTCTGTCTGAACTTACCTGTAGGACTATATGTTGAACATTTCTGTCTGTCTGAACTTACCTGTAGGACTATATGTACAGTACCGTTGATAGATTACATTGACGGTAATGAGTACACGATGGAGGCTCAGCAAGGTGGAGACGAGGATGGTTTGGCTCGAGGAGCGTGGGACTGGAGTCTGCTCTGGAAGCGGGTACCGCTTAGTGACAGAGAGAAAGCAAAGAGAAAATCCACCACTGAACCCTATCGGTACACACCCACGTCAACCCACAAGCATCCAACTCTAATGTTATTTTTTTGTGTCTCCATCTTCCTTCCCCAACTACCCCCTTGTCCATCTGTCTGTCCAATTCGCTTGTCTGCACCTATTGTCTGCACAACCTTTCCTCACTGTTTTGTTGCACATGGCCTCCTGAATGTTTTTCCTTATGTATTCCCATCATGCACGTCATGTGCCCCTGTACCACTTTCACCCCCCATCTCCCCCATGATCTCTCTGCCTCATCCTCACCTCCTCCCATACGCACGCAAAACCTCCCCCATGTGCCCCCCAAACCTCCCCCACCAGAACAGTGTGCACCGTGCCTCTGATCGACTCCATCCATGGGCAGACTTTCACCATTGAGCCACAGGGGGGAGGAGACCACGATGGCTTTGCTAGAGGAGCATGGGATTGGAGCATGCTTTGGAAAAGAGTTCCTCTTGGGGACAGAGAAAAAAATCTAAGAAAGTCTAGGACTGAGCCATATAGGTACTGCAACACTATTTTACTACATATAGAAAGTTCACACCTAGAACGCTACCCGTTGTTTGTGCTAAAATGTTTTCAAATATATTCGAGTAAATTTTTTCTTAAAACTCCATCCCACTGGATCTGTCTTCTGCCTGTTTGGAAGGATTTAAAGGAATAATTCACTGTTAAAGTACATTTCTTTAGTAGACATGGTAAGTTTGTATAAACAAACAGGGTTAGCGTGAGCAGCCTCTGAGTACTCCCCTATAAGACATGGCACGACGGGTGGGCCTCCCTACACAGCCAGATCCATGGAACAAAATATTTAAAAGAGGGATATAGTAGAATTATTATATTTAATGGAGAGAGAGAGAGAGAGAGAGAGAGAGCGCGAGAGAGGGCTACTCCGTGGCTGTGTGAGAGGTAAGGAGAGGGAGTACTTCATGGATGTGAAAGAGGCTGAGAGAAGGGACTACCCTACTGCTCCGTGCTGTGGGTCTACAGCGGTCTACAAGCTGCGCTTGGGGTGCAGCTGTTCCCCCTGACACACCTGTCCCCGCTAGGGACGTAGAAAACGGTTTACACTCAAATTAATGTCAAAATGTTTCACTTCCCTTTCACCCAACGACGCTCACCAGGGATATTCTACTCTAAGCTACGTCAGCAGTATATCTGTGGACGGTGCTCCATGTGGTTCACTCTGGGATGTGTTCAATAGAAATCATATTTTATCTAGAAGCCTGAGAATGAGGGCTCACGCATTTGGCAAAATCACCAATAATGATTGCTAAGTGTGCTAGAATATTTTGGAACAATAAAAAACATTTTAGAATATTGTACTATTAGGGTGAATTATTCCTTTAAATAGTGAAAGCTTTAACAGGGCCTTATTTTATGCCATTACATTTTACTTAGAAATGTGCATAATTCTTTCAAATTGTCCTGTCCCCAAACTGTTCAGTAAGCCATCGCTGTATAGTATATGATTACTTCTACTGCCAAATGCACTGGATTATAGTGCTGCTGAAGGAAAAGACTTTCATTTGAATTCTATTTTCCTGTTTTGTCAAATTCATCTATAGTTGCATGCAAAGGATTTGGTTAACATTGGCTTGATTGCAACAATGTATTAGGGATTAGATACAGATTATATATATATATGATTAATTACAATACTAATTGGTCAACCCTTCAATATATTTAGCCTCTGGTGAAAGTTAGGAGCTGTTCTGTTCATTTTTCTTTCTTCCCTAAAACTCCTCCATCTTTCAGATCATCTTCATCAATCCTGTCTGGTTTTCCCCTCTTCTTCGTCACTCTTTTTTTCTTGTTTTATGCCATAGGGATTTCTATTTGACTTATTACATTTGTAAAGATTATTAATTATTTTACATTTCAATTTCATTTAAAAATACAACCATGGGCTCTCCTTGGTCCACAATGCTATGTGTGTGTATCCGCAGGTCTCCAGCAATGGCTGGTGGTTTGTTTGCCATCGAGAGAGAGTTTTTCTTTGAGCTGGGCCTTTATGACCCTGGACTACAGATTTGGGGGGGAGAAAATTTTGAAATCTCTTACAAGGTAGGAATATTTGTGTTGTATATCTAGTGTTTGTGGCTATTTATGTATTTGTATAAGTGCATGTGTGTTTTATACAGTGTATATATGTGTAGGATCCTCCCCAACCGTGGATAAAGGATGACAGTGCCCATCCGTGCAAGATAAAAAAGACATGAGATGAAATGGGCAGAGTTGCAAAACCTGTAGTTCTGCGAACTGAGGTCCGCAGAACTGCCATCCAAACCCAGCTCCAATAGATAGAAGTGCTTGAAGGAAATCAGTCATGATTTGAAATATAACTGTTCTGTCTGCATATTAAATACAATAGGCCTATATCAGGCCTATTCAACTGGCGGCCCGTGGATGATTTATTAGAACATAAACAATCAAAATCAATTTCCCCAAGAGCCTGAGCCACCCCTACGACTCGCCCTGTCTGTGCTTGCACCATAGTCTTAAAAGAGGGATAAAACATTTTTTAGAGGTAAAATGTTGTTGTCCACATTGAAAAGGTAGAGTTTAGTCATGTGGGACCCTGGCCATATGTTTGATCTGCAATGAGGCTGTCACAGTAACAAGAGAATACAATCTGAGAAGGCACTGCGTCACAAATCACTAACTTCAGTGGAGCATATCCGATGGGTTCAGATGCTCGAAGGGAAGAGCCTCTCTGAATTACCAACAGAGGGTAGCTATAATGGCCTGGTCGTGAAGAAACCACTCACAGATTCTGAAAGGTTGATAGACTGAAGAACGTTATCGTCTAGCCAAACAATACCAATGTCCAACACAATAAGTCCAAGATGCGCTTGGATGTCTGTTGAATTGAAATAACATGATCACTTGTTGCTTGATGTGTTTATATGTCAGGCCATTTCTGTTGAATGTTAGTAACATGATCACTTGTAGATTGACGTATGGCCATTTATTTTGATTGTTAATTTGAGTGTTGTATCCTTAATTGCGATTATTACTCTTCATTCTTTCTGGTCCCCGTTAATTTTCAGTAATCTGGCCCTCATAACAAAGTAGTTGAATAGCCCTGGCCTATAATAAGTAGGTCTATACAAATACAATACTGGAACAGAGTAGAGTTCATCAAGAGTTCTGGTAGGCGTAATAGGTTGAATCGTGTGACTTATAGTTAGGCCTATCGTAACTGATAGGCCTATGTGACTTGATAAATACATAGATACATCTTCTAAAATAATTAATTTTAATGTTTAAAGACAGGACCCCACAAGTGTGTGTGTGTGTGTGTGTGTGTGTGTGTAGATTTGGCAGTGCGGTGGTCAGCTTCTATTCGTGCCATGTTCCCGTATTGGACATATTTACAGACTCCAGGGATGGCAGGGTAATCCTCCGCCTGCACATGTTGGATCATCACCTACATTGAAGGTCAGTGACACGTATGTGACTCCTTACTGTTCTGATGTTCCCTGTGTCAGTCAACATTGAGCACATTACAATCTAAGATGCCAAACATAGTCTGAAGAAAATAATGTATAATATGTGTATTATAAGAGCAAATTGAAATGCTTAATGTAATACTGATTGTAACAAACCCTAATTTTAGATGCATCACTGCAGCTGGCTCACCTATAGTGAATGTGTTCCTCATCGCACCAGTCGAACTGTTAGGTTGGGACAAAACACTTCTACAAGTCTAGTTTTGGAAGTTAAAAGCTAAATAATCATCTAAAATAAATCTTTGTCAAGACATAACAATGAACACAATCCACTTCCGGCATTCTTATAATACATCCATGATGAAAACAAGGTTAAACAAAGTCATGAAAAGACCAACTGATCACAAACCACAGCACAGTTGCTGTTGAGAATTGTGAACAGGATTAAATGATGATGAGTCTGTGGATACTGTAGTAGGGTTAGGGTACTGTATAGTCTGGATACTGTAGTAGGGTTAGGGTACTGTATAGTCTGGATACTGTAGTAGGGTTAGGGTACTGTAT
The DNA here is from genome assembly GCA_900302375.1 of Bathygadus melanobranchus. Taxonomy (NCBI): domain Eukaryota; kingdom Metazoa; phylum Chordata; class Actinopteri; order Gadiformes; family Macrouridae; genus Bathygadus; species Bathygadus melanobranchus. The sequence continues at coordinate 16,586 of OMKP01056375.1, read as the reverse complement.
AGTCTGGATACTGTAGTAGGGTTAGGGTACTGTATAGTCTGGATACTGTAGTAGGGTTAGGGTACTGTATAGTCTGTGGATACTGTAGTAGGGTTAGGGTACTGTATAGTCTGGATACTGTAGTAGGGTTAGGGTACTGTATAGTCTGTGGATACTGTAGTAGGGTTAGGGTACTGTATAGTCTGGATACTGTAGTAGGGTTAGGGTACTGTATAGTCTGTGGATACTGTATAGTCTGTGGATACTGTAGTAGGGTTAGGGTACTGTATAGTCTGGATACTGTAGTAGGGTTAGGGTACTGTATAGTCTGGATACTGTAGTAGGGTTAGGGTACTGTATAGTCTGTGGATACTGTAGTAGGGTTAGGGTACTGTATAGTTCTGGTGCCATGTAGCAAGCACAGCAACGACTTAGCCAACTAATCATCACCATCCCTAGTTATTATCATTATGAGTAGTAGTGCTTCTCTTGAATTTTTCAATAACAATAAATGGTCTCTCTGTCTTCGTTTCTAGAATTATGTGCGGGTGGTGGAGGTGTGGTGGGATGACTATAAGGACTACTTTTATGCAAGTCGTCCTGAAACGCTGACTCTAGCCTACGGAGACATCAGTGACCTAAAACGCTTCAGGTAACGGATTACAGTCATCTCTGGATCCAAAATGATCCATAGATCTCTTCTGTTGAGCAATACTTCAGGTCAATTGGTGCACAGTTTGTGTGTGCTTCTCTGAATAGTTTTATATTTGTGTAGTAACAATGAAAATGCACTTTGGGAGTGTCCCGGAAGGATGCATGTGTGCACTGAACACATTCAGGCTTTACAGATTTAAACACAATCATTGTCACTCGGTCATGTTTTGGCACCCCATGCTTTCATTTTTTGTCACGCCAGTTTTGTAAAAAAGAATCCTGCAGATACAAGAACATACAAATACAGACTTTGTCCATTTGTCCACCTCAATGATCATTCTCGTGCCTTCCATCATTTAAGGTGACAACGGCCAGTGATCTGATTCAAATCAAACATACTGACAGTCCCTAACCCTACTAACCCTACTAACCCTACTAACCCTCCGGCCTACTTCTTCATCTGTTCATTGACTTATTTTTGTATATTTTATTGTTCCTGTCGTCAAGTACTTTTCATTATAGACAAAAATGACTTGGTAATGAAATCCAGGAGCTGTTGAACCACCGTGAAAATCTACTTTATTAATGGGAATGACATGGAAAGTCACTTAAATGTTAATGCTAATCTTTCATGAATATATGTATTCAAATTAACAAACAATGTTGGTGACTTCTGTTTATTTATTTTTCAGTGCAGGAAAATACACTTCAAGCTGAAACAATCTGCAGCAGTAACATGTCTGGGACACGTGACCGTCTGGGACACGTGTCTGAAACATGTGGCCACCTTGGTCACATCAGACACAGTGAGGCACCAGTTGAAGGACACATTACACAGTGTTGCTGGTGCCTTACTGCTGCAGAGCTTTACCAACATTGTTTGGAAGTAGGAATAGACAAAAATGACTCATGTAGTCACGTCTGAAAGCCAACCCTTTATAATGAAACTCCTCAATGATGGAAGGCTAGAGACAAAGACATCTGTATGACCTGCAGAATGTTTGTTTACAATAACATTCAACAGAAAGAGAAGACATGGGTATGCCATTGAAGATACAAGATACTGAATAGATACTGAATCTATATTGTGTCTAGATTCAAAAACAAATCTGTTAACACAAGGGGCAAAACGCACTCGCACTTTTCACATGGTCTCAGCCTGTTTAGCTGATGGACAGTTTAGGAGATCCCCACTTGATGTGCACACGGACATCCAGGTTTCCACACTCAGAGGATGCACAGAGATGTAGCGCTTGTGGTGTACCAGTTTAATTTGGATAACATTGTGACTCATGTTTCATAATGCAATCGTGAGGGCTAAAGTAAAGGCTTTGTTTCAATACTTTGAACTGTGAAAGTGCACTCTCCAATGCTGCACTGGCTTGTTTAATTCCTATAAAGCCCAATTCTGTTGGGATTGACTCAAATACCTGTCAATCCATTTTGCAATTCTATGAGGTTGTTTGGATTGGGTTTGCTAATTAATAATACATTGGTATAACTCCCTGCCCGTGATGTAAATGAGATTTCATTGACCTCTTGATGGTCCACTCCTGGTAACAGGAAGAATAATGTAACCAAGAGTTCTCTACAACCCCACTGAGCAGCCTGTCCCCCACACTTCTGTCCCCCACACTTCTGTCCCCCACACTTCTGTCCCCCACACCGTTACACCCTGTGCACGTTGTGCAGCTGCTACACAAGAGGCTGTTTGCTCTGTGTGGTTTAAACATGGAGACAAGAATATGATTGGATTAACACTATAAGGAGTAATTATATAGTATATAGAGCAACTGGAGACATAACAAAACATGTGTTTACATTGTTTGTCAGAGAGGAACACCGTTGCAAGTCCTTCAAATGGTTCATGGAGGAGATTGCTTATGACATTCCAGTGCATTATCCCCTGCCTCCAAAAAATGTGGACTGGGGTGAGGTAGGTAAACTATATTCCAAATGTATTTTCTACTACACCGTTCCCCATGTCATTCCTGTCCTATGTCCTGCATCAAGGATTGTGATGTTTCTTCACTGTACTGTACGCCATACAACAGATAAGCAAGCCAAATATAACTAATAAAGAACTGTCGCATACATTGCCTACCCTAATATTGTGTAAGTTCATGTGTATGTATTCAAACAAATTATCAAACAGCAAATATTAAGAGATTCTATTTTTGTGCAGATCCGAGGTTTGGAAACCAGCTACTGTATTGATAGTATGGGTCACACCAACGGAGGCACTCTTGAGATTGGACCGTGTCACAGGATGGGAGGAAACCAGGTAATAGCATTTGCATGCATAAGTTGCATTGTATACAGTTGTGCATTTACAAATCCCTTTAAACAGTGTTTACAGCTGTTGTGTGTGATAAACGTTAACATACATTTTGAATTACTTTAGCCGCATTTCCACCACAGGAACTTTACACAGGAACTAGGAACCTTTTAGAGGAACTTCTGCGTTTCCACTGCAGTAACCAGGCTCTAAATTAAGTTCCGGGGACTTATTAAGTACCTGCTCGGGGGTATGTACTTTCCAAAAGTTCAGGAACTTTGAATGTGAAGGTGGGGCTTGAAGCGCGGAACATTTCTCCATCTCAGAGCTAATGGAACTTTTTAGTTCCTGAAAAGTAGTTCCTGGGACTAAAAGTTGCAGGTACTTTTTGTGGAAACATGGCTTTTGTCTCACACTTAACGGCAACTAACTAATAAAAACCTTCTGAGATGATATTTATTACAGTATAATCTAATTCCCATCTGTGGGGTAGAACCTCCTCATGTTCATGTTTATTTATGTTTGTCTTTGTTCATGTATGTTTGTCTTTGTTCATGTATGTTTGTCTTTGTTCATGTATGTTTGTCTTTGTTCATGTATGTTTGTCTTTGTTCATGTATGTTTGTCTTTGTTCATGTATGTTTGTCTTTGTTCATGTATAGCTGTTTCGCATTAATGAGGCAAACCAGCTGATGCAGTATGACCAGTGCTTAACCAGAGGAGCTGATAACTCAGCCGTTACCATCACCCATTGTAACATGAACCAGCACACAGAATGGAAATACTTTAAGGTAAGTGCAGCATTCATACCCACAATAAATGACATTGGAAAAAGACTTCTAAAACAAGACAACAAAACCAGGCTGTCAGAGGTGCAAACTTTCGCTGCTTTTATTCCATTCATGTGGATTGTGTAGATCTGAAATACATATTTTGGGGGTCTATTTCTCAGTTGTCTGCGTGTTTACAGTAGTGTTCTGCTACTCTGGGCAGTTTGAGTCACAAACATTTCAATCTCTGAATTCCAATAAAATCAAAGTTTTGCGTTGCTAGGCAGAGATTCATGATTGATATCTAATCTTGATTGGCTGCTAAAAGGTTCAACTCAATAAGCCACTGATTTGACACAATTTTGAAAATTCAAAATACGATCATGTAGCGTGAGGTTCGTTGATGCGTTGCAGACGCCCAAGAGCTATCTAGCAGGTTAAGATTCTGGACCGGAGTCAAAATCCTGTAGTGTGAAAGGTGTGGCGACCGGCAATGACCTCAATGAAACATGGCGAGAGTAAAACACAGAGAGGAGTCATCGTTTTCAGTCTAAATGGTTTACCTCCAACTCTCTGCAGAAAGGATCCTTGCTGCACGCCCTCGCCAACCATTCTCACCTATTTTAGTATTTCTCTTCTTTCTTCCGGAACGATGGTATGACTCCATGTGTAACTTCTGACACTTCATCCAAGCAGCTCAAACATCTTGTTTCAACACTGTTTGAAAGAGACCAAATAAGTAATGGATATACAAAAGAAATAACCACTGGCCTGCACTCTGCTTCCCACTTCCGAACCGTTGGTGACGTTAAACACCAGACACCAGACACAATAACAAAGGCATACTTGTCTACTGGCAATGGGAAAGGAGTTAATTGCTGAACAAAATATACACACTAATTTTGGTGGGAAAAGGGTCTAACTGGAAAGGTTTCTAGTATCCAATCCAAATCTATACTAATATTCCTCCCAATATGATTAGAGTTAGTCATATTTCTTATTTTAAATGAGAAATGACTTGTGAGACTGAGGGGGACAATTAAATATCAGGCCAACATACAAATAAATAATCAAATGAATAGGCCTACTACGTTTAGTGATAAGGATTGAGGACCCCACTCCCAACCAATGTTATGGTAAGTGGACTGGCACCGTCATGCACTACAGTAGGCCTGCTACATTTATCATGGTTACAGGAGCCTTACCTGGTGGCTCACCTGGTAGCACACATACCATTAAGGCTAAGTCCTGGGTTTGATTCCAGCCCTTTGCTGCAGGGCATCTCTCTCTCTCCTAGCTTTCCTGTCAATCTACAATGTCCTGTCTAATAAAGCAAAAAAATGCCCGAAAAAAATAGCCTTTGCAATACTCTAAATTATTTTCAGAAATAATATTTGTGGATATCATATCGTATTGGGCCAAAGAAAGTCACCTTTTTGGGTCTTTTGGGCAGTTTGCACCCTGCACTATAATCTGACAGAAGCCTGGTATAGGGTAGGCTAGTTTTAATCTGTAATGCATTTCAGTGTATTGCACTATTTACAAAAGCCAATTGTATGTAGTTGTCATCAAATGTGTCTTTGTGCGTTAAACCAAAACTCATTCACTTATCTTTCTGATTTTTACTGCCAATCCAGGATCTACACCGGTTCACTCACATACCAACAGGTAGAGTGTGTGTGTGTGTGTGTGTGTGTGTGTGTGTGTGTGTGTGTGTGTGTGTGTGTGTGTGTGTGTGTTGTGTGTGTGTGGGTGTGTGTGTGTGTGTGTGTGTGTGTGTGTGTGTGTGTGTGTGTCATATTTATATACCTACCTATATTTGCAGGTAAATGTTTGGACCGCTCCGATCTTCTCCACAAAGTCTTCATAGCAGACTGTGACAACAGCAAGACCTCTCAGAAATGGGAGATGAACAACATAGTTGCAGTATGATGACCAGACTCAACTATGACCGTTCGGAGAGACAATGTGGTTGGTTTAAGACCATCTTTGTATATTGGATATGCATTGCCATAGGACGGACATTGCTATGCATCCAGACACACCCTCGCTACATGGTGTGATGGCTTCCAGCTGCCGATGGTGATGGTGATGGTGATGGTGGACTGATGAAACATTGGCTAGCATAAAACTCAACAACATCGTTGACACTGACTCCACTGTCCATCAGTCGCTCTCTTCAATAGTATGTTGAAAAATTATTTTTTATTGATTGATCTCACACTCCTGTCTTTTTCCAGATTATGATCCCAAAAGTCTATGCTTTTTAAATCTCTTTATTTACCTGCAACAATCACTTTCCTTATGTTCAACCTTTGTAATTTTTTTTAATCTTTTCATGTTATTTAAAATAGTTAAATTCTTTAAATGACTTGACATCATCTGTAAATCTTTAGCCATACAGTCAATGCTAGTAATAAGAGGATTGAATCACCACTGGGCTAACATGGTGATTTTGCATAGCAAAAACAGACTACTTTCACATGACAACGCACTGCTTAACATGAAACATTGTGCCAATGTTGTTAAATGGTCTAAACTGGTTAGTGTCATGCCATTATGTATTGATGTAAAAGTGTTCCATATTTTAACAAAGGATATGGTAGTTTACATATTGTTACAGATGACTCCCTTAATAATCAGTGCATTCTTTTGTAGTTTGTGGGATATAAGGTATGTCCTCATGAAATGTACTACTCCTGTAACTGCTAAACTTGATTTACGAAAAATACAAAATACTCCAGCCATGTGCTGCCAATGGGCTTCAGTTCAGTTTAAGCTGATAAACCTACCTAATGACAAGAGCACTCCAAACCCATACATATCTGGCTGCCACACTAAATTACCTTTTCGATGACTTGACCAGTTAATCAACGCTGGTTTGGTCTTCTCTGGAAAAAAAAAAAAACGCACGTTGCTTTTTCCTGCTTGACAGAAGACATGATATGGAATAAAACATCTGAAGGGATACGGGTTAGGGGGGGATATCCCTGGAAGTAGGCCTATGCATTTGTGTCTATGTAGATTAAGCATTTTTTGTGAAGGTTGTAAATATTGGATATCATTTATTTAATTATGGACTGAATGATGGGGAAATCGAGAAATAAAACTTGTTTGTTATAGGGACTCTGTTGTGGGTTTTTTTATGTCCTCAACCACAAGTGCATACTGTGTGATGGTTACATTTGTAATTTGAACATTCCAATGTTGTACCCGAATGTGCTGTTGAATTGATAAACTCAGTTACTGTCTCTAAAGTTAGATGCTGTGGTAAATTATGATGAATTACCTCAAATCTAAAGATGCCAAGAAAGAGTTATGTCATGTCCCATCTATTTGGGCAATTTAACAGATGTAGATGCATGTGGCAGACTGTTTAAGAAGAGCTTCAAAAACGTTACATTTCAAACACTGATTTTATTTATGAATTAATATTGTGTTGTGCTTGTCTGGATGTTTTGCATACATTTCCAGCTCCTCTATTTGCCTAGGGTCAAAATGGAAAGAGAAATGTTTTTATTCCGACCATAGCGTTTGTTTTTAAATATTCACAATTTGCTTTCCGCGCCATCTGTTCAACAGACGCCCCACCCCCTCCACAATTCAACCAATCATTCTAGAGACCGACCATAGAACAATGCAGAGCCATAGAAAGACAGAGTTGCGTCAATGGAGGGTCAAAAAGACGGTCACGTGGTTTATGTAGCTTCAGATAGTTCGGGTCATTTGAGTTAGCGGGTTGGTTAGAGTGGAAATTCTGACGTTTGGTAACTAGTAAACAATGCTGTTTGTTTCGGAGTTGCAAACAGGCTTTTTTTTTGTCAGTATGTCATATTTATTTAAGGTTTAATTATATAACTTGGCCTAGCTCAAATTATCGATTTTTAAAAAAAATTTTTTTACTTGAAAGTACCAGGTACGAATAGCAATCCATCCAGAGCCATAGCCTCTCCCAGAGCTCAGAATGACCACAGTAGTAATGTGCAGTAAACATGTTGTGTTGCCATTGAAAGCTACTTGTTGGTAGTAACTGTTCCAATTAATGCACCTAATTGAGATCCATCAATCATTGCACTTACTATATAAAAAAATATATACCCCATTACCTCAGTCTATGGTAAACTGGTCTGCTTACAGGACTTTACAGGGTGACACAGGGGTTATAGAATTGTCCCTAGTATAAGTCCTAGAAGACTACTAGTTAACATGACTAAGAATTACCCACCTTATTTGAGGCCAAGATGAGTTGAGTAAGTAAGCATGCATCTTTATTACCTACCCCCCAGAACCCGAAACAATACTTAATTTATACCAAAATAGGAATAAGCTTACCAATGTAGTGTTGACTTAGTGTGGCTTTTGTTGTGCTGGTTACTGGGCTATGGATGCTATTCTATTGATAAGTGTTTGACTTAGTACTATTGATGTAACTAACAATGCCCTATTTGACCTTTTATTATAGAAAGACAATTTCATAACTTATAGAAGCAATGTCACTCTAACCCTCTCACGGCTGAGCTGACTCATGACCCAAGAAATGCCTTTACAATAAAATGTGTGAAATAGGCATTTATTTGGCAATCAAAGTGACAGAATGGTCTCCTATTAATATAAAATTAACAAATATAATGATTGCATTTATATAGCGCTTTTATCCAAAGCGCTTTACATTAACTCACTCATACACAAACGGTGCAGCTTGTCGGGAGCAGTTAAGGTTAGGTGACTTGCTCAGCGACACCTCAACACTTAGCTTGGGGGAGCCAGGGATCGAACCAGCAACCTTCCGGTTAGCCAGACAACCATCTCTACCTCCTGAGCTAGTGCCACCCCGCCTCATAAATCGATACTGGCCCAACCATAACTACAATCAGAAATCAAGCATTATAGATAGATTTACTTTATTGATCCCCAAAGTGAAATTGCAGTGTTGCAGCAGCATCTCACCTCATATATGCTATGACCACTTAGGGGTTCTGCACACTCATATGTAAGTAAACCAGACGTATACAATAAAGAACTATTCGACAAATGTGTTACTTTTTTGTAAGTCGCTTATGATAAAAGCGTCTGCCAAATGCTCTAAATGTAAATGTCTATCCCATTCTATTCTGATACATCATTGCTCCGAATTCTGATTCAAATTGCTCCATTGGCTGAAAACTTTTGTTTTGAAAGTTTAATCTGATCGCAATGAACGCGATAGGACATGGCATGACCCTACACAAGTGAATTGTGATTTTCTTTCCCGGCATGAATGTTTATTAACTATATTCCTAAACTGTAAGCAAATAAGCAATGGACATAATTAATAAACTAAAACATAAATAGCTGTCCAACGTCTTGGTCTATGCTCATTAGTCTTGTGCTTGGACCCAGCGGCCCACCAAGCCCTGCATCATGACTGTCTGTCCTTCATGGGGAAGCACCGACAGAGGATGGAGTCCAGGTGCATGTCTCCCCTGCTGAAAGAGAAGGTACAAATAATTGATGCAAGCAGGAGCAATCTGACCATCACAGACGGCTATGGTAAACTGTGAGGTAACGGTGTATGGATTTACGATGTGGCCTGGTGTTCATTTGATCCCCAATAAAGTAATAGGGAGGTCTATTTCTACATCTTCAAACTCTTCCGTCCATACACACAACCATGCATGGTGTCGATGTGATCGATACTGATCAGCATCGAAATCACTTCGTACGAATGCACAATAACAACCCCTAGCTTGATCGGTTTCCGTGCGTTAGCTAGTTAAAATCTACTAACGAAAAAGCTCAGATGCTTTAAAATATATTGCAAACTGAATTAAAACGTCACAAGTAAACAGCAAAACGTGCGGACACTTTACTTACCTTCGAAAGGCGCAGTGAAAACAGGTTGCTGTTAGTTCCCAATGCTTGAAATCATCGAGTCTCTGTGATCCGCCATTGCTCTAAAATAATTGGCCGGCGCCGAATGGAAGATGACGCAACTCTCTCTCTGTATGGCTCTGGGGCGGTGTCGCTTCGATGTTTTCTCTTTAGACCAATGGCGCCGCCGTTTCCATACTGCGGACCGCATTTAAATCTAAACAGTGGGAACGGACCAATCCCTGGCCGGTGGGTGGTGTGTCACGAGCCTCTCGAGACAAGTTAGGTAGGCGCTGCAGTCGCTGACAAAACAAGAGGAAGTTTATACGGACGGTCACTTGTTGAAAGTTTGGCCGACTAACTGGTGAGTAACTTCGCGTGTTTATTTTCTAAACCATAATTTACTGTTTATTTTATACCGTGTGTAGCAACTAGATGTGGACGTGGCGATGGAAATAACTTTCCTAAGTATGCAAATAAGTACATATATATGTGGAGTATTTGGTAACCTTTTTAAGCTTGCGGTTGTTAACTAGCTATTGTGAAGGCATGTGCGTAACATTACACGGTATCCCAGTCCAGTGTTTCAGTCTTGAGAAATGCCGACTGCACATACATACACATACATGTATATATATGTATGTATGTGTGTGTGTATATATATATATATATATATATGTACACGTATGTTTTCTGTTTCCCTTCGTCGACATTCTGTTTGTACGGTGAACTCGTGCGCATCATCCAACGCCATTTGATCCGCGGTGTTCGCGAGCCGCTTCTCCCGGCTACTTCCCGGTCTTATAGTCCAACCGGTACCGGACAGCGTTTCGCTATATATGACGACTTTGTATCGTCTTCCCGATTATTTATTGTGGCCAAGCTGGCCAATTTAATGCGAGATAATTATTGTTTTGGCGGTTTTGTGCTTGGGGCGGGAAGAGACAAAATGGAGTCGTCTTTTTGCCCCGCAGAAAATCGGAAATCCGATTAGAGATTTAAAAGTCTCGTTACCGCCCAATTAGCCCGCGCGATGCTAATGTATCACGTCATGATTTCACGGAAACGTCCAACGGCCTGTCCGGTGTGTTAATCTTAAATAGTTTAATTTAGTTAGTAAATCATTTCTCGTTTTTCTTAGACCATTTACAGCCATGACAAAAGACAAGAACAGGCCCAGAGGAAAGACTTCTTCATACGCCTTCTTTGTTGCGGCATGTCGCGAGGAACATAAAAAGACTCACCCTGGAACTCCTCTTGGTTTCTCTGAATTCTCCAAAAAATGTTCAGAGAAATGGAAGGTACGTGGAAGTGGTTTGTGTTACCAGCTTACCAGTTTTTATTTATTTTTTACATTTCTTTTAATTTTAGCTTGTCTTATTTTTCAGAACATGACTGGAAAGGAGAAGGTGACGTTTGAGGACTTGGCCAAGAATGACAAAGTACGCTATGACTGTGAGATGCAGAAATACGTCCCCCCTAAAGGTACCAAGATGGGGAAGAAGAAGAAAGACCCCAACGCCCCCAAGAGGCCACCGTAAGTTATTAAACATGACTTTTCAAACTATATCGTGATGCTTATTTCATCACATTAATAATCCTATTTTATCTGCAGCTCTGCCTTCTTCGTCTTCTGCTCTGAGCACCGCCCAAAGATTAAGGCGGACCATCCTGGAATATCCATTGGTGACATCGCCAAGAAGCTTGGTGAACTTTGGTCTAAGCAGAGCCCCAAAGACAAGGTCCCCTTTGAGGCAAAGGCAGCTAAACTCAAGGAAAAATATGAAAAGGTGTGTCATGCCCCCCGCCATCTGCATTAGATGTCTGGTGTCAAGTGTTCTGCTAACCTGTGTTTGGTTCCCCAGGATGTGGCTGCATACCGTGCTAGTGTGCCTAACAAGGGTGGTCCTGCCAAAAAAACTGGACCCGGTCGGCCAGCTGCTAAGAAAGCTGCACAAGTGGTGGAAGAGGATGATGACGACGACGACGACGATGATGATGATGACGACGATGATGATGATGATGATGAAGATTAAGAAAGAGCTGGGGTTTGGGGGTAATTTACAAAACAAGGATGTGAAACTGGCAATGTTTTGATAAATGTTCATTTTGTAATGCTCTCGGCTGTTTGCGTTTGGCCTGATTAAATTCTTTTGTTAGGTTACCCACACTTGAGTAACTTCATTCAGGGACATTTTTTTATTTTATTTTTTGGAGTTGGGAGTTCCCAGTTTTGAAATCACCCTCCATTTAAAAGATGGTTGCTGTGGTCAGCTGTGTCATTTGTACTTCAATGTGGCAGTCACTGACTTTTTGGAAGATAATTTTTTAAAGTGTATTCCTTTAAAGCACTGCTAACATTTACTTCATGGTGGTGTCCTTATCGCTGCCGTTTTACTACCAGGCTTTTTCTGTAGTTGACTTTAAAGTGTCTTTAATGCGGAGCTTTGCATTATGTAGGGGTTTTTGTAATAAAATTTTGTATAAACATTCCCTGTGTAACTTTATTGGGTTTGCTTGGTATGCCAGGGCCTTAATGTGTGCTGGTCAAATTGGGTTGCCAATATTGTGCTAAATGTTAAGTCTTGAATACATGCCAGAGTTTTAGATAAGCTAATGCCATAAATATATTAGTTTTTGGTTACCCATAACCCTCACGATACCTTTAGAAATAAGCACATTGATTGCTAAATTGTATATTATGTATCAGTGTTGACTGAGTTGCATTTACGTTCCTCGTTGAGTCGTCATGGAGCTTTGGTATTGGAACTAGGTTGCTCTGGAACATTGTTCCACTGTCTACACCACTAAACATTGTTTAGTGAAAGACTAGATTTTTGACACTATTTGGCAAGTTAATGGAATTAATGTAGGAACAACCTCTCAATCTCCCTCTTTGTCTTGCAATGTGACTTACAATAAGTCATTTGTTACATGTGAAACATCAATGACTACAGTAAGATTTGAATAGAACAACTTTGAAGCTCAACTGCTAGGTTGACCCCTGGCAAGACAGCTAGGATAAGGTACTACACAATGCTATGTACTATGTTAAGTGCCAGGACGTACGAATATATAAGAAAGTGCTAGGGATTCAAGCCCTGGTTGGGTGAGTGGGTTAGGGAGGAGAGGTGGGGGGTAAGGAGGGAAGCTATGCAGAGTCCAGGTGAAGTCTGAATAGGTGCGTCTTCAGTCTCTTGCTGAAGCCGACGAGCGACTCTGCTGTCCTGACGTCGGTCGGGGTCTCGGTCCACCACTGCGGTGCAGGAACAGAGTGCCATGTGTAATGGCAAACCAATGGCATGGCATCGATTTATCATCGACACTTTTTCTTTGTTTTGATTAGCCTATGTGAGGCACCTTCCTGTATGCACATGATATTTAATGTATCCGGAACGTTTTGTATATACGTTCCACAAAACATGTAGCAAAGGAAGGCTGCAGTCCTAGGACCGCATTTCCATGACCCTGGTTTTTCATACGGATCTGTCGTCCACATTTAAAACGTCCCTTTAACCCCCCCCCACCGCTACAGCACAGAGACGTTCGCAGAGATCCGCTATTGCGTGTTTTGCGTAATTTGTCGGCGTGGACCCCAGAGGAATCCACTGCCTTCTGGCGGTGCTAAATTGCCATTACACACGGCACGCAACTCTTCTCTGTTCCTGCACCGCAGTGGTGGACCGAGACCCCGACCGATGTCAGGACAGCAGAGTCGCTCATCAGCTTCAGCAAGAGACTGAAGACGCACCACGTTTTTCCTTCTTTGTACTTCTTGGCAAATCCCGTCCACACAAGCAGTTTTAAAAGAAATGTCGTCCACAAGACACATGCGACGTGAAGAGCATGCGAAGCCAGCAGGCGGCGGTATAACCCTAACCGTAAAGACATGTTGGCTGAGAACAAAGGCGCGTCGAGGATGGGGGAATCAATGTGTGGACTGATAGTGAGTTATTCGTCAATATCACACTCGAATATAAAGTTAGCAAGGTTAAAACCAGCGTTTTGGCTACATCCGACATTGCACAAAAATCGCCTAATGCAAACAAAGGAATAACAGTCAACAATGAAAACAGTTTCTAAATATCTTCACCCTGTAAGGTCGTCGTGTGTGGACAAAATGCATAGAAAAACTATGTTTCAATAAAAACCTGTGTATATCATACCTCAATTTATTCTGTACTAGTTAAGTCAAGCAAGCCGACTGCTTGACAACCGCTCACCCAAACGACTTCACACTCGCCTTGGGTCCTCGGCAGTACACCTGCTGGTGCAGTACCTGTTCGGAACGGGCCAGTTGTTTGCAGCTTTCTCGAGAACCGCTTATCCAAACAACTACACATTCAACGCTGCACTTTGTTGGGTCCTCAGCAATAAACCTGCCAAGTGTGGAGTCAATGGGATGAATGGTTGTCAAGACAATCGAATTAGAGAGAGACACACACACTGTACTTATATCTGCATTGTATATTTTATACTTATGCTTACCTACTACTGCCTGCTGTGGATATTCAGTCAGCACAGTTGAGTGTGTAAGTGAGCCCTGGCAGCAAGCTCTGATGGAGTTTTTAACTCAGAGAAACTCCTGGAGATCAAATGATGATCAAATGACCTCCTTAATGGTAATCAGAAGCCACAGGTGCGACATGAACATGGTGGAGGGAACGCCTCAGCTGCAGCCAAATGGTCCGCTGGGCTTCTACATGCAAGTACAGATTGGTGTGTTCTGCACAGGCCTGAGGCCTGTAGGCTGCTCATCTGGGCTCCATCACAGCAACTTTTGCTACAAGTCCCACACAATGAGCAATTCTGTGCCAACAATGTAGCTAGACTTAAATCCTTTGATTTGAAATATATGCTCCCTCATATGTCAGACGAGTTTCAGGCAGGATGCCTGTTGTTTGAGGAATACACAAATTTAAAGATAAGGAAAAAAGCACAATTACACAATGTCATATTTTCACAAATATTGGATAGACTTCTGGGTCAATTCACCACGTATGATGGTGAGATTAACTAATTTGCCATTTCAGATTGAAATATTAATTTTGACTCATGGATATACAATTAGCCTAACAAATGAAACCATCAACTACATATCGACGTTCCATTATTTGATCTGTGAAGTAAAATAATGGTGAACAGGTTGTGGCAGTTAGAGCTACTGCCGGGTTCACCACAGGAAGGAAGACACGTTTTTACCTGAGAGCAGAGTTTTTATTGATCACAAAAAGCCGACAGAGTGCCAAAGCTGAATGTCTCTTTTCCATGTCGGAACAGTGCATCAAACACTGAAGGTACTATGGGAAGATAATGTTGTTGTGTTGTTGTGTTGTTGTGTTGTCAGATGTGCTGCACTGGCCATGACACTTTCTCACTGTGGGGGAAAACTAACTAACTAAAAACTCTGTGAGCCTGGGAGATAGCTCAGAGCTTTTACTCTTTTCTATGTTTTCTCTCAGTTTAATGCTTTTTGGGTTGTTTTTGCTACTGCATTTATGTTTTATTTGTTTTGCATACATTTTGTCCCTCATTTGTTTATTTTAATTTTATTTCATATTCGTATACTTTTTTTCGGTTACAGCAGGCGTTCATTCACCAAGGCTTGGTTGGACCAAAACAAACAAAAATGGAGTGTGAGAGCAAACAGACATGAGTATATGTAGTTGCCGACTCATTACGCTCACCACCCACAGCTGCGTTGGCCCCCGTGAATGAGCCGCCCCGCCCTGTCCCCTTGTTTGCAGCCGACACCAAACCCCCTTTGCACCACATATCTGCCATATCCACATACACCGCCTGCCTTACAACCCACTGCAGTCGGTTGTAAGTTGCAACAGTCCGCAAGACAACAGGAAGCTTGAAGTTAGGTGTGTGTGTAAGAGTGGCTCCCCATCGAGAGCCTTTTTAACCCTCTCAAACGCCGCCTGACATGGCCCCTTGGAATCACCCTTTCAGGTGAGGTCGGTCATGGGATCGGTCAGCTCAGAGAAGATGGGGATGAACCGCCTATATTAGCCAGCCAGTTCCAGGAATGCCCTCACCTGCTATTTGGTCTCAGGCCGGGAATAGCCTCCATCTTCCCCACCTGTGGGTGCGCCTCGCTGCCTAAGTGGTACCCCAAATACCGCTCCCTCCATCCAATCGCACATTTCTTTGGGTTTGCCGTGAGCCCCCACCGCATCAGTGAATAATGAATGAATAACGATTTATAGTGATATGTGTTTGCTGCCCCCCGCAATGAGACTGGGTCCAAGCCCGTGCGGATAGGACTGGCTGCCGGCGTGTACGTTGGATAGGCGATCATTGTTTCAGCATTGTGAAGAGGGAGTAGGGAGTTGCTGTGGCACACGGTGCCGGCATATTATTTGGACAAAAAAAACGTGATTGCTACAGAAGTGTATTGAATTGGAACAATCCATGTGGAGTGGAGAAGGCCGATTCTTTTGTTGGACTCTAGCGAAAAGGGAATCTGCCAGTAGCCCCCTTGGTTAAATCTGTGTCGGAAAGAAAACAGCTGTGCCTAACCAATCTAGGAGTTTGTCGTCCCAAGGCATTGGATACGCATTGAACTTTGACAAATCGAACAAGTGTGACCAGTGTCACTCTGTGTTGTGTACCTTGATTCAATTGACCAGACTTTTCCCCCTTTGGTCATTCAGACCATTTATTTCTGATAAAAGAAAAACACAATATCCCATCAGGGTTTTCTGTTGCACTCCTTTGACCAACTAATACATACAAATTATAAACAAAGTTTTAAAACTAATACACAAAGTAACATTAACAACATCCAATATATATTTATAGCAAACATACACATTGGGGTATGATAATTGAATTAATTAATAAGGAAAAATGACAAGAAGTGATAATGACGGACACACCTTGTTCACTTGCTTAGCGGAAAAGGGAAGATTGAGGTGGAAAGATTGTAGTCCCCCAAGGATCAGTCCCAGGACCTCTTCTATTCTCCCTCTACACTAGATCTCTAGGCTCTGTAATCTCAACCCACGGCTTCTCCTACCACTGCTATGCAGACGACACCCAACTAT
>OMKP01056368.1:0-15291 GCA_900302375.1 Bathygadus melanobranchus | reverse complement strand
TCCTGGTTGCCAGGTCAATAGAGCAAGTTTACAAACTTACAGTTGCTAGGTTGGCTCCTTACTGTACAACAGCAGGTAGCCAAGATAAGATGCTGCACAAGCTAAGTTATATTTCAAGTGCCAGGACATACCAGCATACAAGATCCTACAAAGAGCCAAGACATACAAATATGGAAGTGCTAAGGATCCAGGAGGGGTGGGGTTAAAGTTGATCGGGTAGGGGGGAGAGGGTTGGGGAGAAAGGTGGGCAGGAGGTTAAGCTATTCAGAGTCCAAGTGGAGTCTGAATAGGTGGGTCTTGAGCCTCCTGCGGAAGCAGGTCAGTGATTCTGCTGTCCTGACCGCTGTATACACTTTTGGAACTCTGAGGCACATCCATCTATTGTTCAATAGTCAATACTTCCATACAAATAATAATTAGCATGGATTTAGAATGGCGTTAAGGTTGAATTATACTTCATCGAATAGCCACTGTAGGTACACCACGGGTCTCTAGTCTCTACGCTGGTGCTTGCATTCATGAATTTGCATGATTGATTCTGAGCGTAGTCCACAAAGAGTCAGTACTTGTGAAGATGATGTGTATGACGTACAAATATACTTGACCCACCTCAACGCTACATTTCACCATCATAAATGGTGAAACGCAGCAGAAAAGACGCACATTAACCACTGTATCTCAAACTGTGGCAGAATACTCACAACGACAACACAATCACTCACGGCAGTCTACTGCCTACTATGGTAAGCACACAACTTTACATTTGTTTGCGTTAATTTACCACATTTCAGTAGATATATTTGAATGTCTGCCTACCTGTAACATTAAGGGTAGCCTCGTGGCTGAAGCGTGTATTGGCAATGTTGGAGGCCACACAACGATAGATCCCAGCATCCTCTTTGGTCACACCTGTCACCTGCAGGATCCCCATCGGCAGCAGAGTGTACCTGGTAGCACAAGATGGAATTTATTCATTATTTCCCAATACTATATTGCTTCTCATACCAAATATATTGTCATTTAATTCATAGAATCGTTGGACTCGAGGTAAACCAACTCACAAGGTTGTACTGAAAAATATGGCACATCTTGCAATGAATATTACTGTTCCATTGAATCTTTTGTTGGATTTGATCTTAACATACAGAGATAATTATTGAAGATTAGATCACACCGTATAACCGTTATATCTATTGTGTTCACAATTGTAATGCCATTATTGAATGACTGATGATTGCATTAAATTTTACCTTGTTTCTGAAGTGCTGAGCGGAATATGGTTCCTCTCCCAGGTGATATTGGCCTCTGGGATACTCTTGATCTGACATTGGAATCGGGCCACACCTCCCTCGTCTACTGCCATGGACTCTGGATGGGTATGGAACTTGGGAAGTGCTGAGAAAGATATTAGCAGTCGATAGTTAATTACAAAGCAATGCCAAAACCAATGTAAGAATGTGTGTGGTTGGTGGCTGGTTTAAACAGCCTCACCTGGCCCGAGTCAGGCTGATTATACTCTGGGGCTGGGTGAGGTTGCACACCTGTGGTGCATTGGTCAAGCACACAGGATAAACCAGCCATCACCACACACTTAAGAGAGAGCGCTGACATGTCAGCATCTCTACCTCTACCTGTGTCCTGGAGGACACAGGTAGTCATTTCAGTAGCACGTGGCAGGGGTCAACTGCCACAATTACTATAGCTGAGTATGTATATTTCAGGATGCAGAAATTATGGGCTGTTTGACACAACCTGCAGAGATGTCTAGTTGTATAGATCTCAGTAGGAGTAATTTTATTTGGATATTTTGATGTTTATTTCACTTTATATAACAACAAGAAATGCATCATAGCTTTGTAACCTTAACCTATAGTACCCATACCAATTTACAACTTACTTTCATTTTGAAGTTAATTACTGAAAAATATTTCTGGATATATAGGACATTCGCTAATAATCATTAAAAAAAGCACATTAATAATAATAATTAATAATGTTTGTAAGTAACCGCAAGCAGTGTACACAATGTAACATTCTGAACTGGTTGAATCCAAATGAGCTGTGTTGCCTTGTCTGTAATGTTATGTGACACACTTACAAGCTAGCTGGACTTTGGCCTTGCGGCTGACTAGCATGCCGTAGCGGTTCCGCGCGGCGCAGTCGTACTCGCCCACGTCGGCATCACTCCCTTCCCGTCGTTTCTGAAAGCTCTGTATGAGAAGTGTTCCGTTTGCCAGCACTTGGACCCTCCGGCTCGTCTCTACCGGCAAGCTGTTCCGTCGCCATGTGATCATGATGGGTCCCTCACCCTGAACCTGACAGTCCAGCATGAGCAGCTTGTCCCTGACCGCAATGACATCACTGGGCTCCAAGAGGAAAGAGAGCTCTGTGGCACTGCATCCACCTGAAGGAACGAGGAAATGTGCTTAGCTTAACTTGAGAGAGGGTTTGGGTGGGGTGGAAATCTGTCAGCATAGCCTCTGTACCTATAGCTCTGAACCCATTCATCATGATGCCATTATGATTTTCAGGCGTTCTATATTCAATTCAGTCATTTAGCCGATGTTGGTTGTAGAGTAGCTACCAAACAAAGTTAGTAAAATAACTTTTAAATTACTGTACAGATATATCACATGTCAAAGTGCTTTCTAAATTCCACAACTGTGTTCTAGTTCAAGTGTGTTCCAGACTGCTAGATCTAAAGTGAGCTTGTGAGATTGTCCAGGAAGAGGTGGATAAGATTAATTCCCTTCCTTATTTAAATCACAGTAATTATTTTACTTTTTTAAGCATTAACTGTTGACTTCCGTTTGGTGTGCTTACAGATCCAAAGGGGGAAAAAACACATCTTAAAACATAAATACATTTTTGACTTGTCCATGGACAGGAATGACATCTGGCTGGAGATATTCAGAATATTCAACAAACCAGAAGGGATCCTTGGTGTTGCTTATACACGGGGTCACGTTGTGACAGTTTCTATGGAGCTAGCAAAGAATGATGACAATAGTTTTGGTGCTACGCCTACCAACACCCTGCCCCCAGTAAACCCTACAATGCCATCTCCCTCTGAAGAGCACCATATGCCCTTTCTTATGCATACGCTTAGCTCCAGTTCTTTCACTCCTATCTTTGAGGTGACTTTCCCATGCCACTGGCGGGTCACTGCTTAGTTAATCCCTTTCGACATTGACCTTGGTGACGCGCACTGGTCTTGCCATTATATTGAGGAGTGACGATCCCTAGAATGGAGGTGCCCCATTCTGACCCGCTGAACTCATGACTGTCTCTTTCTAACTCGACAGTGAGTAGACGGTGTCCTTGAATTTGAAAACGGTCAATCAAGTTCAACGTGAGCATGTCCAGCTGCTCTCTTGTCTCGTGTAGGATAACGGCTGTTTTTGCTGTTTCACACGTTTGCATATGTGCATGCAAAATGTAAAATACCATTTCAGAATGAATATAACGATTTCCTGTGCAAGGTGAAAGAACTTCCCACGGTGCTGCTATTTTTTGAGCACACTGCCACACAAAACCTGTACATTTATATTTCAGTTTGTAGGAGAAAGATGACACAAAGATGGTCACTATAATATTATACATCTGCAGTTCTTCCCATTTTCCCATTCAGAAAAGTTATTACTGTATATGTAATTTACTAAGTAATTTTGTAAGTAATTAAGTAATTTTCGAGCATATCTCTCTAGTCTATTGCTGGTCACGCTGCACAATTTATATAATCCCACACCTGCCCCCAGTCTCTCTCATCTCTCTATGCTGGAGGGATGTTAATACGATTCAGTGGTCCCAAGGGCGACCTAAAGCAAGGTCCTGATGCTAGAGCCACATTATCACATGCATGGTGTTGTAGCCTGAATGCCATTTAAACCACCGTGTATGGTGATACTTTGACAAGAGAAGGTAGCTGCCCTACGGCAACAATACACAGAATGTATAGAATATAGAATGTATGTAAAAACAACATGTTGTCATACAACATAATTACAAAAATTGTTGATTTGTATTTGTTTATGAAACAGATTTAAACGATGTTTCAATTCTGCCAGATCAGGATATGATTTGCCAAACATGCAGATTATTCAGAAGATTCAAAAGTACTCCTCTATGCAGATAGAAATTGAATTTTGATATTCTGAAACGCACCTGTGTGTGAAGCTGTCGGGATATGGAGTATTGTCTGCCTATAGCTAAGAGTAGATAGAGGCTTACCAATAGCACCATATACTTCTTCTTGACATTAAACCCGGTCAAAAAGCTGTGATGTTGATAAGCAGAACTCAATCTAAGAGAACACAAGATTATGGGGATACCTAACCCTTTCCTGAACATTTCTTGTGAAGATATGGTATGTTGGTAAAAACCTGAAATTACACCTGCTGTATCCTTTACAGAGAGGTTAGTCCTGAGGGATCTAATGTGTGGGGCAATTTAGCTCCCTAAAAGAATTCTTTCCCATAGGTTCTGCAGGGATTGTTCAGCAGGGTGCTGGCCTAAAAATGCACAGCCCATTGTTCCAAAAGAAACCCTGTTCAAAATAGTGGAGGATTTGTTTGCTCAAAATCTGATGATAAAGAGTTCATTCCAATTATCGATGGCAGCCAATTTACCACAATCACTCATAAATGACATCATTCTTAGTACATTAGCTAGCTGCATATATGAAATTCAATGTCATACAATAAGGATAACGATAATATATGTATAATTATGTAAAAGTAAAAGGACTGGCTTATTTTAATAGCAGTAGCCTACACATAAGTATAACATGCTGCGTGTTACTTGTAACTCTATCAGCACCCCAAGATAAGCAATACAGCAGTTGTTTCATAGCTGGCATGGGCTTTAAGTAATGATGTCACTTAGATCAACATTTCAGTGGGGGACCTTATTGTCCAACAGAAGCATCTTTCCCACTGAGATTAAACCACCCAGGGGTGTCCTGTTGGCTTATCTACAGCTGGATGCTGTGTGTGTGTGTGTGTGTGTGCGTGTCAGACAAAGAGAGGGGAACAAATGAGCATGAAAAAGCAGCAGCTTGAGGGGGGGTGGGATGCTCTCCCTGGAGACATAAACACACACACACACACACACACACTTGACCAGACTGAGAAGGAGGTTGGCGATGTAAGGTTATGGAGATTAGGGTGTGAGGGTCAGGTCACTGAAAAGACGGGTGCAGCGGACATCATTGTCCCCAGTATGGGTCTGAATGTGCAGCCAGACCGAAGGAAGGGTAATGGCAATGAGGAATATGGAGATGAGGTTGTGAGGGTCAGAGAGGGCAGTACTGCGGACACTATTGTCCCAATAGCTTGATCTGGGTCCCTATCCACTGCCAGCTGTGGCAACTAGAATGGCGAAATTTAGATGTTTAATGTCCACCCAAAACACCACACACAACACACAGCATTTACACAAGCTCCCATAAAAAGGTACGGTTGGAAGCAATTAACTATTGATTTCTCGAGGTTTCCTTGACCAATATTGCCACCTCTTCATGTCATTGTGGATATTGTTTCTTCGAGGCAAAATACTAAATCCCGAAACTCCCTAAATAATAATGAATAATAATAGCGATAGACATCAGAACTAAAATGGAATGCCCACTTAATTGCCATCAGCTTGGACAGCTCCTATAACGCATCAAGATGTATTTGTTCAGTGTCACCTATAGTCTATGTTGTATTCAACTATCTGAATAACGAAATCTCGTGAAACGTAGAGACATAATACATCTGAGTAAACATTCATGCCTATAGTTAAAGTAATTAAATAAATGACAATGCAATTATTATCCGTGCACTGAATTTAAAGGCACTAAAATCCGTGCACTGAATTGTGGTGGTCATAGTCCTATTTCTAGGGTACAGATTTGTTTATTTCAATTGACTTAAAACCATACTTACACAAGCAGAAGATTGCCAATGAGAGAAGTAGGCCTACAATTCTTATCATTTTTTACGTCCAAATTCCTTTTCGTCTTAGGTGTGAAACTTTATCCCGCAGGTCCAGCAAGTTATTAAAAAATAATAGGCTATATAAAAACGCCTAACATATATTAGTTATATATTCCTCTTGTTTGAGTAGTTAATAATCCCCCGCTTCGGCAATGCTCGATATTTGGATCTTCATTTTTCTGTTATAATGTCCAGCTCAAGTCCAGCAGCCTGCACGCTTTACGCCATTTAGTTCTACGATGCCTCACGATGGGTGACCGCCTGGAAAACGCGAGTCAACATCCTTGTCGCCAACACTGAGAGCCACGGTCAGTGAGCGGGTGTTGTAACCAAATCTTTTGTCGAACATTGGCAGGTTGCTTTCCAATGAACCAATCGAAATGAGGCGGGGAGGCGCGATCGCTTCAACGCAAGATGGGTGTTAAGCAGCCTACTCTCTTGTCTATATAAAGTTCAAATCTCTGATTGCCACATATTGGCCATTCTTCTCTCAAAACCGGTTATGGAGAACTAAGCCTATATATGCCCGCCGTGTCACAATAGTGCACAGCACACACACATATTTAAAACAGCACACTTGAGATAGTGTTAATCTAGATTGAGATCTGGTGATAGCATCCCCACATCATGTCCATACCATTTCTCTAGGTTTTTACCCATCTGTATATTATAATGTCTTATTCAGAACAGATTTTCATTATAGGCCGATTGTGGTTTAGGTTAGGTTATAGCTTAGTATCAGACTAACATTTTCCAATATAGGCCTAGTTAACAATTACATTTTAATGATAAACTTTAAATCTCAAAACTCTCAACTTAGACTACAAAAATAAAAAACCGGCTCATTTGTATCAATATAATGGTGCTATGAGGCAGTAGATAATGCCCATATTACATAGGCATATAGCCTATGCAATTAAAACACGAAAGCATTTCCTATTTGTTGGAGTTGAATATCATTGATTTAATATAATATATATAATAAACTTATGTAACATGATAATATGATTTATATTTTTGATTAAAGAAGCCACACTGTTCATATTCAAATCTTAATTTGTATCTATCAGAATAAGAATAAATTATATAAAAATAAAAATCTAAATAGCCATACTTCATCATCATCACATGGTGGATTATATATGGAGAACTTGCTAGAAATATGGCTATGAAATAAGACAGTATCGCAAAGACACATTATAGTGGCAGATGATAGATTTGGATCATTTCTTCATTTTGATCTTGTGTAGGTAAGTGTTTCATAAGGTCACACCCAATTATTTACATCTGGTCTCTGGTAAGTTATTTCTTGTTCACCTGTGTTCACCTTACTGCCATGCCATGCCATTTTTGACTGCTTGACCAGCAATGATTAAGGACAAACAAGGATACCAGGGCCTCATGCAGAATTTCTTTGCAATGTAACCGTTGAATGAAATGTTAAATAAAGAGGCTACCCTCAGTTTTGCAGCAAGGGTCAGGATTCAGGAGTGATAACGGCCCTTCAGCTGTTAGTCGAGAAACTGCTGCATTGTATTCGTTTGGGGCAACCATGCCCGTCCATGTCTCTAAAAGTGACAGGCTCAGACTGCCATTGTGTTACGACCACAACTCCAAATCACTAGGGGCGCTGTTTTTGCCTTGAAGACAAGTCTGAATTTTCCACGTCAGCCTAAACAGTGCATGTAACGTTCTAGGCATGCGTCAGCTTAGTTCTTAGCAGATTTCACTGCAAGGAAGAGCGTTCGTTAACGGTATGTTTAACTAAGAGTGTGTGTTTAAATATAATGTATCAGTCTGTGATCGACACATTTTGGCAGTATGACTACTTAAGGAACAAGAATGTGTGCGAATAATTTTGTGTATTCTGTATTCTGTGTACTGAATGAGATGATACCAGTCAATGCAGGCCGGTCTTGTACACGTAGGCTTAATGACAAACCTCAACGTGCGTAAATTCATTAGAAATAACAATAATCGCAATCGTAATAGTCGTGCTTTTCTTTTAGAATGTTCTTCAGCTTGGCAGTACGCTCCAATTGTGGTTCAAAATAATACTGGTTAACTTGGGTGTCCTGGTACGTTTGTACACGTAAGCCTCCGGGTTTACAGGTCCATTCAAATTAAATAATCGACATGGTTAATGTTGCATTTGTAGTTCGAGTAATACAATGTGAAATGAAAATGTACTGTTTGTTTGGCTATTATGTGAATCGATTGAATCCCGTCTTTCACATAATTGTCTTTTAAATTCACGCTAAATATCGTCCATATTCCCTATTACAGATGAAGATACTGTGCATTCTTGCTCTGCTGGCCGTGTTTGGCCTTGGGACGGGAGAAGAGGGAGCCCGGCTTCTGGCTTCCAAGTCGTTGCTGAACCGCTATGCTGTGGAGGGCAGAGACCTTACACTACAATACAACATTTACAATGTTGGCACAAGGTAACAATGTTGGCACATGTTCCAAACATGTGCCAACCAATGTTCCAAACAACATTGTTACCTTCACCTTCATTGTTACCTACAGCGTTCCAGATTAGACTGTTTGGCGTTAAAGTGTAAACTAGTTTTAAAAAATAGTTTTGTTTTTGTTTTAAACGTGGTAATATCTGATATGGTCGTCAACACAGTAATCTATGCCATTTTGTCGCTGCTACTACAATAAGACCGTCATTTCGAGAAAACGTGTAAAATCCTGTTTTTCTCAGTCAACAAATACAAAAAACCCGTATCACAAAGTTGGCGTGGGCCGTTACCATGGTAATATCCGCTCAGTCTCAATGACACCCTTCCAGTATTCTAATTTGAACTGAAACAGAGGGTTCAATTTAAAACCTGAATCTAACTATGTATTATTATATGTATTATTCTTGACTTGACAAGATATCACATTACTCTTGTTAAATGGAAATGCATTCTAGTACCATAAACATGATCATACTATGATTATTTTGGTTTGAAACATGGCTTTAACATCTGTCTGAATGAAGTTGCAAATATGACTTTCACTGTTTTCTACCACTGCATGGCTTCATATTTCATGTTAGTCCTGTGATTGTATATCTCTCTAGTGCTGCACTGGAGGTGGAGCTGTCAGACGATTCGTTTCCACCTGAAGATTTTGGGATTGTGTCGGGGATGCTGAATGTCAAATGGGACCGGATTGCACCGTATCCATTAACAGGATTTATTTAACTATGGTTGCTAGCCAAGTGCCTTGTTTTACAGGCCTCTATTTTTGTTGAGTATCATTCATTTGTCTGCCACCGCTGCTTAGTAGCAGTAGAATAAGCATAAAAAAAACAAAGTAGTAGTGAAATAGATTTTATATTATATTTTATGGTGTCAGTTAATCCTTGCTTGAAGGTTACACTTTTGGCTTAATAGTCAATGTTCTATATTACATTTTATAAGGTAACTAATGATGATCCCATTAAGCGTGTGTAATGATATAGTATTACATGGCACATTTGACATCTTAAGTTTTGCAACCTTAACTCTTTGTAACCCAGAGCTAGCAATGTCTCTCACACTGTGGTGTTGCGGCCCTTGAAAGCTGGCTACTTCAACTTCACGTCTGCATCTGTGAGCTACCTGGCGCAGGAGGGAGGACAAGTCGTGGTAAGCTCAATTTATTTGTTATTGCAATAATAGATTTCAGGTTCAAAGTCATGTCTCTGCATGCATTTAAATGACGATAGCACGTTAATGAAAGTCTTGGTAAAGGTGCTGTAGAGATTTTTATAATTTCATTTGAATTTGTTAGAAATACCATAGCCCTCAGTCAGCTATTAGTGGGTGAAATGCTCAGTGAATATCTGTTCTGGTTAACGGCGCCCACCTCTGTCTGAGACAACTCACCCTAACCGCTTATTTCGGACCAGTCAGGGTTCCGGGTTTGGGAAATCCACCTAGTCTGTCAGTCACGTGTGCACACAGCGTTTTTTGGTTGGTATCTCAACCTCGTATGTTATGTGAATGTAAGGCACATAGACTGTATAAAATACAATTTATAAAATAAAGTATAAAATACAAACTTTCAATATGTGTACATTGGTGGGAACTACTGCAGACTTGTTTTGCGCACCAATGTGCGCCAACAAAACGAGTACTTGTTTAGATTTGGACTGTGAATGATTGCAAGGGGTACTTAGACATTTTCTCAAAACAAGGAGAAAGAAGGCGTCTGCTAAAATGATACAGCTAAGACAGAACCACCAAAATATTCTGTTATGTCATGTCAGTAAGCATTCACATTTTTTAATGGTTTTTTTGAGGGGTACATAACTACAGATATTTTGAGAACCACTGGTATAATATATAATATATTTGGATTCAAATCGTTTTTTGGTATTTCTTGCATCCCTAATGATCATGAGATTATCAGGGGCACATTAACGAGAATCCCAATAGGTTTTGTTTGCATGCACAGCAACGTTTTCTGTTTGCTTTGTTGTTTTCTTGGAAGGTTTCAAATGTTGATTGACTGTCTTGCACACAAACAAAAATGTGTAATTCTAGTAGAAGTCATTTGAAAAAGAGGACTGGGATGTAGTTTAGGCTTTACTGAAATATTTTGCCATGCATGGGTAGAGATAAAACTATGTCCACTTGTACACTGGTACATGGATGTATAACTGTCTGGTCCTGTGCGGAAATTACCTATTGATCACGGACGTGGTCAGTATGCTCTTCAGCCTTAGCCAAAACATGTGTGCTTCTTCTGAGCACCGTGGCTGTTGCAGTCACTGCAGTATTCCACTGCAGGCAGTTTATATACATGTGCAAATTGCATTGCATTTATATAGCGCTTTTATCACCGACGGCGGTGTCAACCATGCAAGGCAACAACCAGCACGTCGGGAGCAGTTAGGGTTAGGTGTCTCGCTCAGGGACACCTCAACACTTAGCTAGGGGGAGCCGGGGATCGAACCTGTCAGACAACCTGCTCTACCTCCTGAGCTACTGACACCCCTGCCAAAATTATGTTTGAAAATGCCGACACAGCAAGGCATGCTGGATTTGATTTGAGTCGCTTTGGATAAAAGCGTCCTCAAATGCTCTAAATGTAAATGTTTCTCTCGCTCTCTTTTTTCTTTCTCTCTCTATTTTCTCGCACAGGTTGGCTACACCAGTGCCCCAGGGCAGGGAGGGATTCTGGCTCAGAGGGAGTTTGATAGACGCTTCTCCCCTCATTATGTAAGTTGTACATTCTAAACGTCTTGTTATCAATTCTGCTGTTACAGGCCCATAAATATTCAGCTCCAATATCTTCTGGTTTTTACACAT
Source organism: Bathygadus melanobranchus (assembly GCA_900302375.1). Classification (NCBI taxonomy): domain Eukaryota; kingdom Metazoa; phylum Chordata; class Actinopteri; order Gadiformes; family Macrouridae; genus Bathygadus; species Bathygadus melanobranchus. The sequence goes on along the minus strand of OMKP01056368.1, from coordinate 4,022 downwards.
CTAGCTGGACTGGGCTGCATTTGGCGTGATGACCCTTCCCTCAATTGGCATCCCCCTTCTCCTCTGGTACTCCAGCAAGAGGAAGTATGACTCGCCCAAGTCCAAGAAGAACTGAAGGCGCTCCACTGCGCTTGGGGAACAAGGGGTTTGGGATGGGGTACTGTTCCTGGGGCTTAATTTTTTTCTGTTAACTAATTTACCCATATTGGGGTTCAAAAAAGTGAATTAAACCTGCAGAGACTATCAGGTTTTTGATTGTATGATGGGGAATGTGTGTATGAGCAGCTCTTATGACGGCACACAGACCAGGCAAGTTTACATCTTCACAAGAAGCAAAAGGGCGCACCAACTGCCAATGTGGTGACTTACCTGAAACCCATGAGCAATCCAGAAGCTGAGTCCAGAGGCTTAAACATTTAGTTTTTGGAGTGTTTGAAAGTTCACATTTCATGGCATTGACATTATTAGTATACTTTAAGAATCTCTTGGGTAATTTCTTGTTTTACAGGATTTTCTGTCTTGAATGAAACCTGAAAGTGAAATAAAGTAAACATTTTTCGAAGAAAATGTCTATTCATCATTATTTCAATCGAACAATGAGTAGATTACAGCTGAAACCACTTTTTATATATATAAACTGCGATGTTACTAATTACAAAGTCACAAAGGGATATGGTCAAGTACTTTTGATTTGGGCAAAAATAAGAAACTCATCCAACTGAAATAAATTCGCCCGGTAGTAGTCCTACGTTTCTTTCCATCCAGACAATCATTACTGGCACACTGAATCATATTCTGCTACAATTGGTCTATATTACCAACTGGGAATAAATACAATTCGAAATGTGCATGTCGTTAGTTTCACTATAATTAAACATTCTTGGTAGGAGTCTCAATATGGTTCGTATGGTTTTCGGTTTTTGACTCGAGTAGAAACATGTCACTCCAGAAGTTGGATGTCGTCGGTGTGATGGGGAGGTTCCATCATAAAACGACTGCGGTACGTTTAAAACCGGTTGGCCGCTAACTCGATCGAGGTCTTTTCCGCATTCCGTGTCAGACTTAACCAACGATGAGCGGTGGGACAACATCCACGAACCGTGTACTAATCTGTGACGACTTTCTGTGATGAAACCCGTCTAACTCGACAACATATAGTGGGGACTGCGTCGTACACCCTCGTTGCATTCCTTCGAGTCGTGCTTTTCGGTGAGTACGATCTTTCTCCGTTTCTCCTATTTCTTACAGCGAACGTCACTTCACGCAGACAGTGTTGAATGTTCGCATGGCACGGTGATTATACGTTTCTTCAGTATAAACATCACATCACAACTCGTAACCACGCACTTCCATAGTCCTTCCATTTTTCCATAGAAAAGTGTGTCGGATGTCGTTTTGCAGGTACAGACAAGTCACAGGTAAGTCCAGGTTGTCTACTCGACATAGTGGTGTTAACATTACCCACTTAAGCACAACAAGGGTTACAACTTCATACATAGCCTATTGATATGGGCCATTTCACCAGCACTCAGTAATGTACTACGTTGGGTAGAAACTGGGCTTTATACACTATCCCTTCTTTTACGCCACTGTTATTTAAAATACCCTTAACAGAGTCGGTGTTGTGACGATGTATGCTTCCTTATATAGTAGTATATCGATTCGATAACAAGAACAATGGCGACACGCTTCTGCTATTTTTGGACATGTATGTAATTACGTGCACATTAGACCTAGCTGATGTTTACATTTCATGCAACCATCTTAAGTGGTCAGTAACGTCAAACTCGTATGATTACACTGGCAGACAAATGTGCAGGTTATGTTAGTAAAACAATACCAGATATGTTTGTACATACCAGTATTACTTTTAAAGGTGCTATATGTAACAATAACACAATTGTTAAAAATGGGTACTGAAGTACAAATTCACAATATTGGAGAGAGGTTGTGTCCACTCGCCACCTCCTCCCCAGACTCGAAGCTCATGTGTGTTTCCAGGTTGAGGACACTGAACAAAAACCAGCGCAAAACAAGCCGAGTGCAACATTATATGAGACAGTGCAGTGGTATTCTATTGCAGTGGTTCCCAAGCGGTGTGCCGTGAGGCAAGTCTAGGTGTGCTATAGGATTTTGTGACAACCATACGTTATTATTGTAATATTGACTTGAAAAGAAAACGTTTAGTTGGAAATTGAAATGTATGAGTAATAGAGTTGTTTGTCAAGTTGAATTTGGCATTAGTAAATAAAATAAGAAGTTTACAGAATGTGTTTTAGAGGCTATTTTGCCTGGATATGAATACAGGTGTGCCTTGAGATTTTGGCTTGCCCTTTGGTGTGCCTTGGGCACAAAAAGTTGACAAAACCACTGTTCTATTGTGGCAATGACAAGCGACCAGTAAGTTGATCCTCCTCTTTGCGTCGGGCCGAAGAATGGTAAATGGATTGCATTTATATTTTATCCATTCATTCATTGCCTCACATTCACCCATTCATATACTGATGGCTGTGTCAACCATTCAAGGCAACATCCAGCTTGTCGGGAGCAGTTAGGTGCTCAAGGACACTTTGACAATTAGCTAGGTGGAGCCGGGGATCGAACCAGCAACCTTCAGGTTGCCAGACAACCGCTCTACCTCCTGAGCTACTGCCGCCCTGTGCTACTGCTGCTCTGTGCCCCTTAGCTGTGATATAATAATTATTGTGTTTATAAAACGGTTACCAAATATGGCAATGTGAAAGAAAGTAATAACACTCCACTTTAAATAGTTATTAATAAATAAACAAATACAATAATCGCTCCGGGCTTCCTGCACATAGTCCTGCACATCCGCGCTGCCATGGTCTGCGCGGATACACGTTATTTACGCAATTATTACGCAATTAATATCCAATTATGGCCATAATGTCCAATTATGGCCATAATGTCCAATTATGGCCATAATATCCAATTATGGCCATAATATCCCGTGTCAAGGCCCGCATCCGATTGTTTCTGAATGGTGGTGCTGCCTGCTTGTATATCCTGGTCAACATTTCTACGTTTTAGTTTAGTAGTTTAGTTCTAATGTTTTTTTTCTTCCTCAGACTCTTGAGTACTACTGAATTGTGACAAGGAATTTGACGTCATAGCTTAAAATTCCATGGTTAATATACCACGGCTATGAACAAATCAGATCGCTTGATTTGAGTTACCTGTTTTATGTATGGTATGTATGGTATGTGGACATAGGTGGATTATGAGACAATGGGCCCCTGGGCCCGGACGTGTAAAAGGCCCAGGTCCCCCAAGGTCACTTAACCAAAAAATAATAATAGTAAAAAATACTAATTATATATACAATAAACACAAAAAAAAAAAAAAAAAAGTTAATATGGGGGAAATAAGTATTGAAGACATCAACATTTTGTCCAGTAAATGTATTTCCAATGAGCCTATTCAAGTGAAATTTGCACCAGACTTTGGTATTAACTCAAAAAATCCAGACAAAAAATCTAAACATTAAAGTCCATATGTAAATAAAGTTATGTGTAATAAAGTGGAATGACATAGGAAAAAAGTATTATATATATAACACACTAACTGAAATTAATTCAATACTTAGTGGAGAAGCCTTTGTTTGTAATGACAGCTTCAAGGCGCTTTCTGTATGAAGTAACTAATCGCCCGCAGTATTCAGGTGTGATTTTGGCCCATTCCTCTACACAGATTGTCTTTAAATCTTGAAGATTGCGGGGGGCCCTCTTGTGAATCTGGATCTTCAGATGCTTCCACAAATGTTCAATTGGGTTTAAGTCAGGTGATTGACTGGGCCATTCCAACAAGTTGATTTTCTTTCTCTGAAACCAATTGCGAGTTTCCTTTGCTGTATGCTTTGGATCGTTGTCCTGCTGGAAGGTCCACCCACGTCTCATCCTCAGCATCCTGGTGGATGGCAGCAGGTTCATCTCAAGAATCTCTCTGTACATGGCTCCATTCAGTACCACGAGAGGAGAAACAGCCCCACACCATGATACTTC
>OMKP01056366.1:0-12000 GCA_900302375.1 Bathygadus melanobranchus | reverse complement strand
ATGTCTGTGTGTATATTGTATGTTATCTGTGTGTGTGTGTGTGTGTGTGTGTGTGTGTACATGTGCTGCTTATGTAACTGTGTTATGCTTGTGTACAAGGTATTGTATCTCAAGCTGTGTGTTATGTTATCTGTGTGTGTGTGTGTGTGTGTGTGTGTAATAGCACCTCGGCCCACTATTTGATTCAGTGCAGATACGACAGCATCTTGTCGAGGAGGACCTCCAATCATCTTCTTCTTACGTGTTCCCTTTCAAATAGGTGGCGAACGCTGAGCAGTGATTATCTCTATCAGCTGCCACACACACACACACACACACACACACACAGAGAGTATGGTCGCCTGCTCTCTATTCTAATGGAGAAACACCAAAGGGACTCTCTTGATGAACCCCCCAACCGGCAGCGTGGCTAAATTGGTGATTGACAAACTGGTTTTTATGGTTGTTTGCTGTTTTTTTTTTCCAGTTTTTATCTGTTTGAATGACAACAGCAACATAATTCTGTTTGTGGTTTTATCAGTTTCAACAACAAGTTCAACAACATGATTCCGTTGTTTGGTTGGTGCCTGCTGTATTTATATTGTCGACATCCACCATGAAATCATTGGTATCAACAACCAAATAATATTTGTTCACTTTTGCAGTTTTATCAGCGGACAAGACTGACTCAATCAGTCTTTTATTTGTCTTTGTTTTTCTTTCTTTTCAAATTGATAAAACAAATAATAAACCAGTACAAATAAGCTGCAACCGCTCACATACTATTCAGCTTTGCACACTGGTCAAGAGTGAAAAAAAGTGAGAACACTGTGAACAAGACCTGCCCCAAGTAGCCCCCCTACTTGGGGCAGGTCTTGTTTGGGGGGCATGGTCCCCCGGGAGCAAATGTTGAAAGATATTCGCTTTACATGCTCATATCTAGTTACTTTTAAGTATATTTTCCAAACGAACTCTTCTAACCACCATTATCGGGAGAACAACCCTATTAGGATCGCAAAAAAATGTTTGTTTGCAAAGTTGTTTTTTTTCATATTCGCTTGGCTAACTCCTGTCTCTAATTAGAGCAGCATGCACAAAACCCCTCATTTTGAAAACAACTAAACTAACTCACTTAATTGTCTGTCAACCCAAAGGTTACATTCATAGTTTAGAGGTCCATATCCACAATTAGCATTATTATTCTAAAGAAGCCATTTACAGTCTTGTACAGGCTATGATAACCATGGCAAATGTAGTAGGCCTACTATAGTGCAAACATTGGTTGGCAGTGAGCTCCGCCCTCCTTATCATTAAATGTAGTATTCATTTAATTATTTACTTGTATGTTGGCCCAGTATTTATTCTTCCACTCTGTCCCACAATATTCATCTGTCATTTAAAATACATTTTAGTATTTAAAGAAATATGAAACATCCTGTATATTAGTATGTCCCGGCACTTGAAATAGCACTTAGCATAGTGTAGCATCGTATCCTGGCTACCTTGCTGTTTTACAGTAAGGGGTCAACCTAGCAAATATATGCTTGAAACTTGTTCTATTCAAATTGTACTGTACCATCAGCGATATATTGCTCTAAATGTAAATGTATTCGTATGATGACATTCAATCCAAAGCTATATGACGCTACCTAGCTTACCTGTTAATGCAGGAACAACACGTTATTTGCAGGCTCTTTGTTCTTGCTAGTCTTGAGACTAATAAATCCAATCAAATAAAAAACAATCTCAGCTTAAACCAAGAAAATCAAAACATGTATAGATATTTCACTGTTGGAAAACTTTGTAAAATCTTTGTTATTGACGTTTTGAACCAATGCAGGCGGAAAACACAGAGCAGATTTGTAGATATTACATTTAGTTTAGTCAGAAAACAAGTGGAACGGGGTAGGCAAGTTGAGCCGACTGTTTTCTTGTTTTTTTTCAGCCAATCGGGATTAGATATTCATTGGGAATCTCTGAGGAACAACTGGAACTTTTGTTTTTATTAAATTGGGATTGGGACCTTTGAGAAACAAGAGGCAGTCATGGTTAACAAAATAATAGTTCCCATTAGCATTAATTGACGACATGGGAAAACACAGGAAGTAAAGAAAACAACCAACATTAGCTTCCTGTCTCGCCATTTCTTGACATGGAAACCGTGATCAAATTAATTGTTGACTCATTATTACAATTTAGCAGAAACCTTTATCCAGCGGGAGAGATTTTCTTCCTTCATTTTATAATGAAAATAATGCTCAAATGTGTCTACAGGTAGGCAGCTGACATTGGGGTTCGAACCCAGAACCTTTCAGTTGGGTAAGGTTGGATTATCCTGACCCCAACTGTATTTAAATCTAGTGTTCGCTAGTACCAACAACTCGCCCCGTGAACTTGTCCTATCGCATCCTGTTTGTTAAAAATCTCACGTTTCATTCTCTTCAACTAAGCCAGGAGAGGGAGATTAAATGTGCACCTTTTTTGTACACTAGAATGTGTTTAGCTGACGAAGATTATTGCCAAGCTTGGTTTTTTTTGTATTCACAGCTTATATGGCTAGACAAATCCTTAGGGCGCTCCACAGAAACACAGTATGTGGACCAAATCTTAATCCACGAGAGAAAGTAGTGCACATTAGAATTAGCATATATATTGTGTGCGTGCGTGAACATTATTGTGTGTCGGAAAAAGCAGACGGAGACATTGTCAATGATTTAGTAGGCAATAGCATTTCTAGTTGGGGTCATGAAATGTAAAAATATATATATATATATTTCATCGTATATGTATTTTGTACTTCTTATACTTCATATGCATCCGAATGTTTAATGTAAGGTGATTCTTTTTTGCGAGCGCCATTAAGGAAAATGGGTTAAAAAGTGAAAGTGTAAAGGAAAATCAGTACATTATTGTGTTGGGGTTCAACGTCAACAGAGAGGGGGTCATGGAAATATCACCACCTCATGGATGCAATGGAAAATAAGCAGCCGATCTTTTTATACCATAGCATTATGTAGTTTTCTATGAAAGATATTGTGTGTGTATATGCATGTGTGTATCATGCTGCTTGTTATGTGTTATATTTACTTTATATTAAGGTGAAGGTTGTCTGCCCTTGCTGAAATGAAATTCTGCTTCCTTTCAACGCGGATCAAGACGCTACTCTACTGATCAAATGAATCCAATGACGAGCCCATGGGCAAAAATAAATAAGGAAAGATAATAACATAGTTTCAAGAATATTGTGTTTTGCTATTTTGTGAAAAAAATTTATTTCCTGGAAGCAAAATTGAGCTTCATGAAGCCATCGCGAAGAACACCTTTAACGACACTTAATCAACACTTTGACACGGTAGTCACATTGTTCTGTTATGTTCGACAAGCCTTTAGTCTTTACGGGCACCTAAGATTTAATGTAGAAAGCATAATGATGTAATATGTTACGTATGTATAAATATTTACATACACGTAGGCCTATGTATACATATATATGTAATACATGTATATGCAAATATGACAACGAATTTACTTACAGATATTGCCACTATGTCTCTAAAAACAACAATATAACTGAATTGACTCTAAACGATGGATGTATTGACTCGATGATCAATGATGTAAACAATACGCGCCGCTAGAGTCCCCCTAAAGGCAAAACTGAGAACTGCACCTAAAAAATACACATTTATAGTGCAAAAACAAATGATAAATCCCACAGTATTGTATGTGTTGTATTGTATAGTATGTATAGTATTGTAAATAGAAAGATTTTATTTGTGTAATTTAACACGTTTGCACTGAACAGCATTTAAGACAGTTACAGTTTAAGACGACAGTGAAATCCTGTCCACCGTAACACACACACACACACACACACTGCAGCAGCGCCACTGATTAAAATGAATCCAATTTCATCCCATAATGTCGCATCCATTATGGAAAGCATGCAACCTCTTCCACTCCATGTTCTTGATCTTCATGTATACCTGCAGAACAAACCAATGAAGTAGTTAGTTTATTGAGGCACAGCCATGTGTGTGTGTGAAGCTGCAGCTTAGTGACTGGCTTATACTGATTACTACCAATCCAAGTCATCCAAACAGCAGCAATTGGGAATTGGCTTTGATTCATGGACACAAGTCACAGCAACAGGAACACACACATTGTTGTGCAGACATTCACCCTCACCTGCAAACACAATGGTACTCCTACACACACACACATTATTACTAACACACTCTCACAAACACACTGTCACTCCTATTCATACACACACACACACACACACGTGCCACCACAGCATCACATCACATTTTAAGTATTTCCCTCCATTGTCCCCTCAATCGCGCCTGTTGTTCCCGTTTCAAACACACACCAGTGATCTGAGGCAGAGATCTGATCACAAGCTACTATCTGCCTTAGCTTCGCTCTGTCCCCCACCCCCCACCCCCATTTTACTAGGATGGAAGTTATCTGAGTGGCTGCCGTTAGCTTCCTCCTCCCACTCCCTCCACTTCCTGTCTATCGGGTGGCTCTGACAACGGATCATGTCTTCCTACTGGGGAAGGAAATCAGAGACGCGCACGCTCTCTCTCTCTCTCTCTCTCTCTCTCTCTCCCCCACCACGCTGTCACTTCTCATTAGGGAGATATGAATCTGTCTTGACGTGGGCTAATTGGTAAATGGTAATTTCTGAGAGGAAATTCTTCCAGAAGACGCCCTATCTTCTTTTATTTTTTGTGTCTTGATACGTAGGATTATGACACATGGGAGAAGATTGGGAGGGCTTAGCTAGTCTTTTTCCCATTTATTATTTTGAATATCAGATAGCCAAAGGTTTCCGATATCTTAGCATTTGAGGAAGCTCAGTTATCTTTCCATCCTTGGTTAATCTGAGCTCTGCTGGTTGCCGTGTCTCATCCCTGGCATTCTACAGTCACCAAGGAAACATTCTCCAACATGGTATCTCTTCATTGCGGAAGCAAGTTATTATGCTTCGCTTCTCTTTTTAAATCTATTATTTTTGCTGGGTTTTGTGCCTTTATGCAAAGGACAGACAGGAAAGTGGGTTGAAAGAGAAAATGACCTGTAGCATAGGCAAACAGGTTGTAAACGAACCCCCCATGATGTTTTTAATTAATGTTGACCAACACAGACAGGAAGAAATCAGCATGGTGGCATCACAAGCTGATTAGCTGATTAAGCTACCTGATTTAGCCCGATGCTGCTCAGGAGCACATTCTGTGAATTAGCATCAACACTTTAATAAAGATGAGGAGACAAGGGCCTGGCCAATTAGGAGACTCCTTCTTCCACCGCGCTAGCTAGCGGCATAGGAGAAGCTTGTCATGCTATACGGCGAAGCTTAATTGGATTCGGGGTAGGTATTGTGCTCTTTAAGGGAATGAAACCTATAGTATAGGTAGGTGTCAATCATCTGTGTTCTCCCTTCCCAGTGTAATGTGGATTTAATCATACACGCTTCTCAGGGAGAACTCGTTTTATTACCGGTGTATGTGGTTCACACCTCCCTCTCTTGGTTCACATCTCCCTCCATCCATTCATCCATCCATCTTGTCAAATATTTTTTACGGTTGCTAATGGATTCAAATTTGAGGCGGGGATAGTGTATTGGTTAGGGTGTTTGACTTCCGGGTCGAGAGGTGCAAAGGCCAAAGACCAAAGTTTTATGTTGTCAGACTGAGCCTCTCAGTGGCAAATCCAGGTTGAAGTTACCCTTTAATGACATGAATCTGCATTCACTGGAAGCCTCTGCTAAATGACTAAATGGTGACTAATAGTGACTGGGCATACAGGCTGCAGGCTACCGATGAGCTCATCGCATTGCTTGAGTGCTTCACAAATCTATGTACACGGGCGATATCTGGTTCAAGTGACACATTTAACATAGCCACATGATTCACTTTCATTTTGCCCTTGTTTATATATAGCTATGTATAATTGTGTCCCGTCTATGCTAGTACAGGTCCGCATTTTATGCTAACCAGAAACGGTATAGCCTAAAAGTCGTCTTCCTGTTCTGCTTTGTCATACTTCCTGGAGTTATTTTGGGGAGTGTATGAGTCAGCGGTTATGATTGGTAAACACAGGGAAAAAAGAACACAACTGCGAACAAATCTATTGTTCTCCGGGGCTCCTGGGTACCGTGGTCGTGCTGACGGCAGCTGTCTCAACCCCTTAGCCCAGTGTCCCAGTGACGGATGGCCTCCATTTTAAACACACCCAAAAATGTTCTTTATTTTATAGGCAAGCTAGAGCTAAACTCCAAACCAAGGAACAGACAGTAGATCAAAATGTTGTATTTTATTTAATTGTTTTTATCTCTACCTCTACTTAGAAGATAGTATCTAGGTCAAATGTCGTGTTGGTGGCCATTTTGTTTTTCAAATATGTGTTAAAGTGGACAGCCTCCACAACAACACAGCAGATAAATTGACAGTCATTATGCAAATGTTGAGGAGAAGCATAATCACCCCGATACAATTAGTCATTAATTAAATAAAGGTCTTAAGCGATGAAGTGTATGGTTTTAATTTAAAAGTTTGAGGGCTGTTCTTCGACTTTATTCATACTAGTCATGTGCCTGTTCAAAACGTGCCAACATACAATGGCATACATACACACACGCATGCACACACACACACATACATACATCCATTATAGTTTGATGAATAAGAAGAAGGGTTTGCGCTATGAAGACGTATAGACCCAAGACATTAGACAATAACTAATTATGGTTTCAATCCCAATGCAAAAAAGAGCAAAAGAAGAATATGGCCAATTTCTCAGAAAAGACAGAACTTAATAACAACTGTCTAAGCACTGACAGTGGGACCCCAGCCTACTGAATTAGACGGGCTAAATGAGATTGTACCGGCATAGAAATCATAAATTGCTATTGCAGTTCCAGTGTGGAGGACAATTACGGATATTCATTCTGGCAGCGATTTCTGCTTTCTATAATAAAAACCATGCCTGTCAATTTACTTGACTATGTATTGTTGACAAATAAACCTCAGGGTTTATGTGGCTTAAAAAAGAAATAATGTAAAGTGATTTAAGGCAATTATGCCCCATGCTATTGATTGACTCTGCCGACAGTACACAACAGGTCTGTCATAGTCGGTCCATTTAGATAGCAGCATTCATCGGTGCGTAAAGTTAGCCGATGTTTCATGGAAAACGCACAATAACGAGCACGTACGTGCCGACCCCTTGCGCAACGGTTCGACAACACGATTAGACATAAATAAAAGAATGACGTATCCGATCCGCATATAAATAGGCATCATTAGGGGGGGGGGCTACCGTGGGTACGGCTTTGTTGAACATTTCTACCTTTGGAGAAAAAGCAATTCTGATCCCTAATTGATTGCTAGGGGATTACCCTGGATTTATTAAATATTAAGGCATTGACTTTCGCTAATGTTGATAATTAGGGGTTTATTCAAACTCAAGATGAAATTGGCATTAAATGTGCATGGAAAGTGATTCATTACAGGCACTGGTAGTCTATTCATCAATTATGATTTCCATTACCTATCATAATTAAGTACGCTCCAACTGAATTGATGTAGTCTAGAACTCTCATTACGGCATTATGCGGATTAACAAATACACTGGACTTCATATTGAAACATCTTGACATGCCGTGAGTGCAGAGTAATCACCTATCAGCCAGGGTACGGGATCAATCAATTCCTTGGCCTTATCTTTAAGCCTCAGTCCTGCATCGCTTCACCCAAGCCCATCAATTAAACGCTACATGTGAATGGATCAAAACCGATGCGTTTTTAAAAAATTGTTTTGTTCCATATTTCACATCAACAGCAAGATATGGGAACGGGTACGACGCGCCGTGCTCACCAAATGAATCCGATTCAGAATGAAAGATCAATCGAACACACACACACACACACCTGTGCTTCAGAAGTTTGGGGGGAGGGGGCGCCATGGCAACTAGAAGCAAAAAAAAAAGCAAAAGATAATAATTTGAGCAGCTCCTTGTGAACTGTTAGCAGCGGGATTTGTTGGGGACGGAGTTTCTGAGGAAAACGCCGGTGGTACCACCCTCCCAACAATACAGAGATACTGAAAGGAAGAGACATAACAGAGAGAGAGAGAGAGAGAGAGAGAGAAAAGACAGAGAAGACACAGAAAAGAGCAGAGAGAGTGAAGAGAGATACAGCGAGAGGAGAGAGAGCACAGAGAGAGAAGACGGAGAGAGAGGAGCAAAGAGAGAAGATGGATACAGAGAGAGGAGAGAAAGAGAGAGCCTCGGCCAGCCATACTCGAGTGCTATGCCATGCTGCTGGGCTGTGATTGGTGATTAGCAAGTGTTTTGTCCCCCACCACAGACCCCGGTAATGGGAATGTGGACTCCCCACACTCCCCAACTTCCCTCCCCCCGTCGGTGCCGAGGAGTTAATCACACAACAATGAGCCACGGAGGAGAAGGAGGTGATGGGGTGGGATGGAGAGAGAGGAGGAGGAAGATGAGGAGGTTGAGCTGTGGCTGGAAAGTTCTGGAGACGAGGCCCCGAGTTTAATTGCCTTTGGATAATCGTATTGTCTGGTTTTAGTTCAAGGGGGATGACGACCGCCTCCTCTATGTCTTCACACATCCGGAGCTGACTGTCTTTCTGAAGTGCTCGTCCGGAGGATGGCTTCTAAAATGGCTTTCACTGATGAGAGTAGAGCCAAAGAGGGTTTTGGGTTGGACTGGTAACACCGGGGCCTGGCCGAGGCTTGATCTGACTGCAGCAATGGGTTCACCGAGGAAAGACACACTATAGCTACCCGGTGTATGTAATGCTATATGTGTGTGCTTGTTGCTGACAAGTCACTTCTGCATGGGAACACGAACCGATTGCAGATTCACTCAGATGATCAGATAATCACTTATACGTGCAAGGATAAACGCTCCCAGAACAGATTGCGATCAGAGAGATGAATTGTTAGCGGCATGGTTCGCTGGAGTGTAGACAGGGATCTCACTGTCAGGCAACATGCCTCAATGGAGCAGTGTCATCCAATAAGATGAAGGCCTTTTCACTTTTAGGCAGAAAGAAAGCTAACCTGATTGGCAATCTGAAAGTGTCATTAGTCATCAGTTAAGTTATGTTGCTGGGGAAGTAGAATCTGAGTTAGTCAAATTTAGTCTAATTAGTGAATTCAATTATGTAAATCCACAAGGTTTTATGTGGAAAATAGTATGATTTTCCATCCACTTTAGTGTAATGTATGCTAGATTTTAAGTCTAATAGTTATTACAGTAGGCAGGTATTTCATTAAAGAAAAGTAATTAAAGGTGCTATATGTAACACCTTTACTGTACTAAATCAAATGACCATGATATGTCATCAGAGATTAAGGAAATACTAGCTTCTCCAACAACAATGCTATAGCCAGTATGTTCTCCTTTGAAATTTTTATTTTGGGTTGCTATGCCTGTTTTTGTTTTGGTCTGTGTGATTCACTATCTTCAGAGTTGATTCCACCCACTGCCCAACACACCAGGTTGCCAGATATGAAACAAATTGGCACACAAAACAGTGTGCTACAGCCATGGAAGCAAACAAGCTGGATCAACGGAATTGTAATAGATTCTACCTGACCTAAAAAGCCTTAAAAGCTCCATGACCACAGCCGTACTAAAACACGAGTCAATATTGGAGTTTGAATTTGAAAGATAGACAGCTTAGAGCCCAGAAGGATTTCAAGACGGATGCCAAGTATGCATTAGCTGATCAACATAGAGTGTAGGACTCGTCGTCGCTTGTCACAATACAATACTTGCGCCCGTCTCATATAATGTTGTGCTCGGCTCGTCTTGTGCTCGTGTTTGTTTAGTGTCCTCAACCTGGCAACACCTGTGAGCTTCGAGTCTGTGGTGGAGCGGGTGGGTGGAGACAACTCTCCAATATTGTGAATTTGGACTACAGTACCCATTTTAAACAGTTGGTGTAGTTCTTACATATAGTGCCTTTAATGTTTGGGTCTAAAGGTTCTGGAAAAATAATGAGATAAATTCACAATTGTCTTCCCTTTCTTAATTGTAATCTTTATTTAAATATAGTCTTATTGAGCTCAACTGGTATAGTGCTAGCATAGTGCATAGTGCTAACACTGCCGGGAGTTAGGACTTTGCCACTTTGGCCACCCATGATAAGAAATGTATGACCTGACGTTATTGTCAGGCGCTTTGGATGAAGCTGTCCACCAAATACCATATTATATGATTATCAAATTAATTGACCATAACAGCTTTCTTTCAGTAAAATAAAGCAATGCTCAGACAATAGTTGTACCTGTCGATGTTCACATGTATCACGATGAACACATTAAGATAACACAACAAGATCTCTTTCCTGTGTACGGTTCTAAGGTGATACAACCGTGGTTAAAACAGCATGCATGGGCCATAGAACAGGAGAAACAACATTTAGATAAGCATCTACTGTAATTGTTGCTGCCCAGTGGTAAGCAATTGGCACCGCGCAGCTGAGGCAGGATCAAAGTGACTGTCGCCTCAGCATTCCTATCCTTATTGCTTTCTTGAACGCCTCCATTTTCTGCGACTCCACTTCTGTTAGGTAAACAAAATGTTTAGCAAAGAGATATTTTTCCTGGATTCTGCCTCCAAACTAAACTTTTTTATATCTGGAGGGACGCGATGAACAGTCTACTCTGCATACCTTCACAGATACCCCATTCATTCAGGTGTTTAGATTAATAAAATAGTGTATTAAAGCTTTGCATTGAGAACTAGAATAATTCCCCTCGTCTACTTGTTTTAGATACTTGTCATTATCGAGCAGCTAAGGCGTTGCTCAAGGATGCCTACTGGTAGACTGTGGACACTGGGTTTGCAACTGCGTATTCGTCTGGAACCTCTCGGATCATTTTCGATTTCCATGGGGCGTTATCAACGGGCGCAGACCAAAATGCCTCTGGACGCAATTGGACAGACCTACAACCAATCAGCGTAACGGAACTCTGATTGGTTGCCGGTCCGAGAGTAACGGAACTTCCTGTCAGAAGCACGGCAAACACATCTTCCATTTCACGTTCGACATCAGCGGTTGGTAAACAACCAAGATGGCTTGGACAGAGGAGCGCTCCGAGGCTTACAGTCATCGTACCAAACCCGCCCCATATCAGATGAGAGGTTGTGATTGGCCCAACCTGGGCCAGATCGACTGGAAATCTTTCTGAAGGCGGGGGCAGACGCACATGCCAGAGCAAATAAAACACAAGCTCACAGATTCGTCTGGTTCCCAAGCTAAAATAATAGACCATATAGAACACAAAAACATGTATCTGTTGCCATCGGTCTTAATGACTTGTATTGACCTCTCAGATTAACTCATAAATCATAGGAACAATAAGATGTCAGTAAAATCACTAAATTAATTTAGTGTTGCTAAGTGAACAATAAGACTGGGTTTTTATTTTTTCTTGATGGATGAATACTGTTCCACGGCTGCCACCTTATCAATGTTTTCCCTGTAAGGAGTCTGTATATCTTCACGGCCATACACCTTAAGCTTTAAATGAATAGAATAGCTTTTGAAACAGAACACCCACTGAATTGGAATAAATTCTGAATCGGAACACATTATGAATCGGATCACATTATGAATTAGAACCTTCATGAGTGGGATTGTCAGCTCACATTCCTAAAAATACAAACTTCCCCGTTTGTATTCCATATGTGAAGACACGAGATGCTGTGCAAAATGTATTTCAAAAAATAAATACATCCCAACAAGACCTACCTGCAGACTGTGTTGGAGATAATATATACACACAATATACACACACACACACACACACACACACACATATATATAGTTCTAGTTTTTTTTAAATGTGTCCACATCACCCAAAGCCTAGTTATGGTACTTCTCTGCAAGTGTGAGTGTGTGCAAGGAGAGGTCCTGTACAATCTGTCAGATGGTGTAGCAGCGGCCAACCAATTACAGCACCCAAGCCGGC
>OMKP01056363.1:0-11784 GCA_900302375.1 Bathygadus melanobranchus | reverse complement strand
AGTAGTTCGACTCTGGTTTAAAGGTATTATATGTAACACTGACATTGAAAATGGGTACTACAGTCCAAATTCACAATATTGGAGAGTTCTCTCCAATATTGCGATCGCCCAGACTAACAAACAGTGCGAGTCGAGCGAGTCGAGCGAGTCGAGCACAACATTATATTTTGAGATTAGCGCAATTGTTCAATTTTGACAATGACAAGCGACGACGAGTCCTACACTGTAAGTTCATCAGCTAATCGTTTGCAATTTATTCATTGTTTTAAAATTATAAACTAGCTCATGTGGATTTTTTACTCTGTTAATGTTAGCTAGATGCATGGCTGGCCATGTTACGGTCACACAGATATAACGTTAGTGGTATGTTTAGTAACTACATATATATATATATATTTTTTTTTAGGTTGGGTAGATTGATTACATTCTCAGTTGATCCAGTTCATTTACTTGATTCCATGGCTGTAGCTCGCTGTATTTGTGTGCCAATTTGTTTCATATCTGGCAACCCGGGGTACTCGAAGAATAGTGAAACACACAGACCAAAACAACAAACAGACATTCTCGCCGGCCTTGACATTGAACAGAGAACATGCTGGCTGTAGCATTGTTGTCGGAGAAGCCAGTATATCAACTTAGCATGTTCCTTAATCTCTGACGACATGTCATGGTCATTTTATGATTCAGTACAGTACATTTGTTACGTATAGCACCTTTAATTGCATATTAGGTTTCAAGTAGAAATCAAGTCAAACTAAAACCCATCCTCAACAACACAAAGGTGTGATGGGTTGTTTTACATTACAAGGCAATGGGCTAAACTCTGTTGATTATGTAGCCATGGTGCTTTTCCATTACCATTAACTAGGGTCTGTTTGCCTGTCTGGTTTTCATTTAGAGGTCTGCTCAAGGACATGTTCCAAAGATCTGGATTTCTGAGCTGGTTGTACATGTGAGGAATCTTAAGTTTAATTTTCCAGAAACAAACATTAGCGTAAACTCCCTTGGTAAATTGTGACCTGCCTGGAACCGAAGGCTCATTAAATACATCCCACCCGTGCCTGCAGCAACAGGCACGTCGCACTGTCTCATTGGTTTAGAAGATAATGGGGACAACCATGGTTAGAATTTGCCATTTCTAGAAAGCTATAATTAAGGTAATGTGTTCTCTTAGCTTTGTGCCTTTATGGACAGGACAGATACAGGAAGGCAGATGCCTACATTAGTCTAGCATTTTCGTTTTTCACTTTGCATATATACAATTTATATAAAACATGTATTTCAGAGTGGAAAACAAAACAGTTGAGGCAATATATACCCCTCACAATACCACAGTCAATTTTGCTCTGTGTATATATAACCAACAGATGAAATTTGGATAACCTGCTGCATCCACATGATATTTTTACATGAGTGTGTTATTTTCCCATTTAAAATTCTGAATCACTAATCTTGAAAATTGAAATCTACTGTCCGGGACATGAAAACACCAGCAAACCCAAATCAGACGTTGTAATGTAACATGTCCCTATCCTGCTTTCCGTGATCAACTTGAGTAGTTTGTGTGTGAAGGTTCACAAATAAGCCTTTGAGATAACCCTTAAGGAAAGAGTTTGGATGTATTCCAACAAGTGACTGGATTGATGACGGACCAATAAATCAGTATTAACCTTGTCCCCTTTCTTGATGGTCCGTACTTGTAACCTGCTGATTGCCTTCTTGGCTGCATCTTCCAAGCGTCTCTGGAGGAGATGAAAATGAACATGAAGTCACTATATGATACAAGATAACCCAACAACAACCCAGTGAAGCACCAGTGAAGAGGGACAAAAGTGAGGACTAGACGTAAAGATCTAGGTTTCAAATCAAATTAAAATCTGGTATAATCAGTGAAATCTTAAACTGGACCCTATAATCATGACTTTGCACTAATCGCAAAAGTCACATGTAATTTTTGCACAATTAATATCTACCCCATGAATGGCTGGAGCTTGGATTGCCCCATAGGTTCCAGATACATATACGTATAGGTCTGGGTTTGAGGTACAATTCGAGCTTCCAGCTACTTCAGTGTTTACACTATAGTACACCAGTTGACAGAGTACACAGTTCGTATACCATAACAACTTACGCTGTGAACCTAACTTACTTAGCGGTTTCTGTTTGTTTGTACCCCGGCCCCCGCCTACAGCAACCACTTCAATCGCATGCCTAATTAGTTTAAAGTTTTTACAAACTAGTTCCTTTCTTTGTTTACCACCAACAACCTTCTTACACCTTGCACTTCAAATTACACGTACTGTTGATTTTCACTCTCACTGTTACTAACGTGACACATAATATACACATAACACAACTTTTCCTACTCAACACATTGGAGTATGAGCTATCGAACCCAAACTGAAACCAAAAATCAGTTCCGCCCGTCCTCTCACTTTACTTCAAAGTCCAAGTGAAAAGTTTACTTCTCCTGAAGACCTTGTATCATATGCTCATACACAGTCAATGATGATAACAGAACTGTAATCAGAGTTCAAGGTTTCCTAAACTCTGTCCCCTGTTCCTATGACAACCACCAGGTGAACTACTGTGTGTCCGTCACGGACACCCCCATGTTTTAACGCTAACAGCAATCAAATAAATGGCAAGCGTTTGAATTGGCTCTGTAGGGCCCACGGCATCTCGGGTGATGGTTCACTGCTTCACTAGCTTTCCGTTTGTCCAGCTGCCAAGCCTTTCTCGTACTTCCAGCTCACAGGCCCCAGTGGATATTAAGTCCACTATAGAGCCAACACTAAAAATCAAGGAACCATTCCTGTATAGATGACACATCTAAAAAAGCCCCCCAAAAAATGTTTCACAACAAATGGAATGCTATTCAGCTAACTTTAACATCTACGTAAGTGGATATTGTGTGTTTTTATGTTTTAATGTGAGCCACACCAAATAATAGACAATACTATTTCCTGAATCTGGCAGAAAATGTCTACATTTACATTTAAATTTATGGCATTTGGCAGACGCTTTTGTCCAAAGCGACTTACAATAAGTACATTTGTCGAAAGAGTAATAAAAGATAAAAATAAAAGAGAATATATCGCTGAAGGTACAGTAAGATTTGAATAGAACAAGTTTCAAGCACTCATGATTGTTAGGTTAATAGCCAGGATAAGATGCTACGCAATACTAAGTGCTATTTTAAATTCATATGCCAGGACATATGAACATACAAGAACGTACAAGATGCTACACCACGTCTATAAAGGCCTACCTGGTTGCGGTCGCGTGCGTTGACGTAACGGAACCTCTGGATGTAGTAGAAGACCAGCCAGGCCAAGGAGATGGTCATGAGGACGATGAAGGAGATGGAGACGAACACCACCGAGGTTCTGCTCACGTACTTCTGCAGGTTCCGCGTCCCCACCGTGATGTCCATCATGACCATGACACCCTGCTCCAGCAACGCCACGATGTCCTGCCCCTTGGGCTCTGGGATCATGACAGCAATTATGTCTCCAGTGCCTGGAAGAGTCAAATGCATCATGTCTTAACATGCTAGCTTAAGGGACGGGAATCAGCAGGGACCTCACGATACGATATTACAATGATGTTTGAGTGCCAATACGATATGTATTGCGATACGATGTTAAGATTTTTAAGATACATTAAAATTGTATATTTTGTGTGGTTTACGTTATGGGTTTAACATTGGGGTTCAGGGTTGAACAGAACATCGTTGAGGCAAATTGACTATTGGCGAATACTCAACAGCGCCATCTGTAGGACGGTACCATTAATTTGCTTCCACTAAGATAACGTATTTTGGGCTTTAAAATGTATTTAATTATATTGATTTTATTTTTGAGTCAACCTGACCAACCATATGAAAAGCTAAAAGGGACCGTAGACACGGTCCATGGATCACCTTGTGTTTTATTTCAAGGTGGGTTTCTGTAACAAGAAAAAAACACCTCATTGGCCATTTTAGCCATTTGCCCTAATTAATAAACAAACAAGACAGAACAGTCAGGCTGGATCACCCTGACTGATGTATCATTCAGATGTATGATGTCTGTATGACACTCCCATTGCACCAAATACCCTCATCAGTCCCTTAACACAGGTTGCTGCTTCTTTTCGTCCACTGATCCCCACGGTAACTCACTGCCATCCCTCTCAGGCTGAGCAGATTGTATTCGGTAACTCGCTGCCACCAGCAGCAGCACTTCCCAGGCAGCGTGCCAGACATGTGGCCCCGAGGGACACCCCTCATACCCACTGCATGGTGAAGTCCCTGAGCCAGAGCTACTATAATACCCTTGCTGGGACTGAGGCTTCCATCTGGAGATACTCGGGAGGTGGAGAGCAGAAGCCATATAGATTCAGAGTCAGGGTCTACTCGATTCTGCAGAGGCTGCAGGAAATCTCCCTCCATGCCACCCATTCCCCCTCCCTCCCTTCATCAACATAACATATTTTCCACCAGTTCTGTCCAGGAGGTGGAGATCAGAAGCCAACATGAGTAAGGTAGAGCAAGAGTCATCAAGGTCTACTCGACTGCAGGAAATCCATGCTAATGGAAAATTAACATGTATGATACAATTTATCAATTTGTCATTCCATTTAGTTAATGCCTTGCGGTCAGCATTAGAAGGCAATGTTGGCCAGCTAAAGGTTAAAGTTAGAGACCCTGACACACAAGAGGATTAAAGCAGGGATCCTGCAGAATCTAAACTGTCCTGACAACCACCTGGCTGCCTGTATAACAAAGAACCAACAGGTCATCACAAATCATAGGTCTTAGTAACCAGTCTCCCATTGTGATCATGAAGCAAATGCTTTATTAATGTATTAATGTTCAACGATAACTAGCCTCTTGCGTCCATGTCCATGACTTTCAGTCCACCTGGCAGTGGCTTTAAACAAATGAATGCAAAGGGCAAACAGTGGACTCTAAGTGGAATAAATGAATACCCAATAGCTGGGATAGAAAAGTACTACACATGTCTGTAGCCCAAGCCTAAAGCAAAACTACCAGTAGAAGATCCAGTCCAATACTGCTTTTACTCCTTAACTGGCAGATATGCAGAACACTGTACAACACAACAACAGCATTCAGTCAGGATATCCTTAAGCCGTAAACTCCAAACTGCTTCTGCTACCCACTGTGACGCAGTCAGAGAACATAAAAATAGCCATGTCGAAAAGAAGACGACGATATCCACGCAGGCAGGTTGTGGCTCAACTAGTCATAAGAGTGATGTTTTAAATGCACTGTTGCAAAGAGAATTGGGCAATGAAAACCACAGCACAGCCACTGCAGAGATATCCCTTTAGCTGACTCTGGTGTTTAGGGCAGATAATACAGGATGACAGTATAGATTACAATTACCACACAGCAAATAGGGAAACCAGCATTAAACCTTTTACACACTAGAAACCTCCAAGCAATTTTTAGACTAGACATAAAGATCCGTATTTAAATAGATTTAAGATTAATAGTTGAATTGTAATTCACATTGAATTAATTAAATATGAATTCCTAGCGCAAGATGGGCAGGGAGCTCGTTTGCACTGTACCGTGGCAGGTGTGCGGATGAAAGTTTGCTCACAGTACCAGCCAATGGCCTACACAGCCAACTCAAGCCCTTCTCTCCTGCAATCTTCCCTTCCTTTCTCCCTTGGAAGGTGCCTGTACTTTGTTAACTGTGGCCCCCTGCATTTGATCACATGAATGTCCTCACTGCTTGTAATAAAGGATCTTGGATTCTCTTCATTGACTCCTCCACTGATTTACATATGTCTTTCATCTGATGCTTCAGTAGGGAAAACAAGCCTGATACGTGTTCCTGACATTGTCTAAAATTGAACACAACATGGCGTTTGTGGTAAACTAATTTGTTAATAGATCTCTAGTAACTCCCAAGTCATTGACACACGACCTACCACTGGGGGGGCAGGATAGGATGCAGCCTAACCTGAAGACATCCATGAAAGACGCCTGAACTGCTACTAAATGACATTGACCTATATCTGAATTAATTATCTTTGGATAAATGACATTTAGTTTAATAAAATGTCCCACATCGCGTTCTACTTATTTCATTCAACATATTTAAATGTTCCCACAAGTTTACTACTAAAAAACATCCACCACGTCATCCACAAGATGTAGCGTTTCACTCCCCCTTCAGTACCTCTTTGCTATACTTAATTGCAACCCCAGGCTACAACTAATTCTCACCTACGGTCCGCGATAATGATCATCTTAAGTACACAACAACTAGCCGTCGGAACCAGATATCTGGATTCTGGAAAGGGAGGCAAAGCACAGCACAAAATACCACCGTTTGATTTCATAATGGTGTAAAGTAACCAAGTACATTTACACAAGTACTGTACTTAAGTACACATGTGAGGTACTTGTACTTTACCCGACTATTTCCGCTACTTTATACTTCTACTCCATTATATGTCAGAGGCAAAATTGTAATTTTTATTCCACTACCACATTTCTCTTGACAGCTTTAGTTACTTTGTAGATTAAAATGAACAATACCAAATATAAATCAATAAATAAATCATGATATATCAATAAGGCTTTATTGGTCCCCAGGGGGAAATTCACAAGCTACCCAGCAGTATGTAAAGTAATATCTAAAATATAAATACATTTAAATTAGCTTCACATTTACCAGCTGCAACATTAAAGTGATGAACTCATTAATGCATCAATAATGATAATCCAATAAGATAATGAACTGAAACGGGCCATTCTGCATAATGAGTACTTTTAGTTTTGGTACTTTAAGTATATTTTGATGCTGATACTTTTGGACTTTTACTTAAGTAACATTTTCAATTCAGGACTTGTAACTTTAACAGGGTATTTCTACAGTGTGGTATTTCTCCTCCCACCACTGCATAATACATATAGTTACCAATGTGGATGCAATTCAAAAGCAGATAAGAAACCAAAACAAACACACGCAGGCAGGTCTCACCTTGGTGGGGCATTGTTATGGTGTCGTTTGGGTGGTTGGAGCCCACGTTGTAAATAACAACCGCGGATGCATTGCGACTTGCGGCGTTGCTGATTTTTTCCCGAAAAGTACAGTTCCCCGCAGCGATCAACGCCACCCAGGCGATGTTTTGGGAAGCGACTGGAAATTTGACATCAATGTGGCAGCCTTGCCTGTCCCGAAAGAAGGTGGGCAATAAAACAAGTCCCCGGGCTTCCTTCTTCGGTGAGTGCTCGCCATAGCGACCACACTCGGATTTATCGGTTTTTAGTTCTAAGGTGGCAGGGTCTAAATATGTGATGTTGATGAACGCCGTGTACCACTCTTCCTTCTCTGCTACCGTGAACTCCAGACACAGCAAATGACCGAAATAACACGACAGGAGCCAGGTAGAGAGAGCAATGTTGCGGCAGGCTCGGGTGAGGGATACTGCCATTGTTCGGGTACGAGAGTCGGGCGCCGAAGCAAACACCTTGCCAGCGTTGGGAAAGCTCTTCTCTCTTTGTATAAAAAAAACCCCAAACCAAACATATATTTCACGACTCTATAGGTTCACATGTGCGTTCCGCACTTGGAAGCAGAACATGTTCGTAGTTATTACAACTAGCGGATACGTTTGCTCTTATTTGAGGTGTTCCCACCGTGCTCCGCTCCAATCAGAGTACCTCCACCGGCGAGAATACAGACTGTTGTTGTTTGGGGTCAGCCGTTCTTCCCGTCTAGCTCCTGATTGGTTCACTCGTGGCCACGTGGGAAGTGTGTCGGAAAAATCGGAAGTAGTACTTACGGTGCTACACAAATAAAGGTCTCGGCGAATTGCTTGCGCACTAGTTCCGTTTTCAGAGTTCAAGACATTTGTATCACATGTACGACATTCACTATTCACAGCGTGTATTCACCTTTCATCTGTGCGAACACATTTGGTTATTTGTGCTATTAAATCGGGATTTATAGCTACAGTACAGAAGCTGCACCATATCACCAACGTTTTATCCGGACACGTTTCCATGCTGCACCAATCGTGCTTGCGTTTCATGTCATCTTCATTAAACCACGGGGCTGATTCTCAATTTTTGGTAAGCTATTAAAATAAATATGACATAAGGGGTGGATCGTTAACTTTCATATACATGAACGTCGTGTGCATATGAGGGCATACACTGGTGTGTAGCGATGACACGTTACTACTATACGTGTTGCCTCTAGCTAAGTTACCAGTAAGAAAAAGACAGTCAAAACTTAGCTCATAACTCACAGACAGATAAGATGAATCGTCACTCTTACTGGTTCAGAGTGGCTTACACTGTGTTGCCATATGTGATCAAATAATAACAAACTCAATCTGGCTATGATGAATGTATTTTAGCGAACCTGTGGCTCCACGCATGTAGCTTGAGAGTCTGTTTCTAACTTTCACAAAGACAACATTTGGCAAGTCGACAGCATTCCGCGATATTTATTAACGTGTTCTTTGTTTGCAGGTAGTGAATTTTAATCATTTCTGAGCAAAATGCCTAAAAAGAAAACCGGTGCCCGTAAGAAGGCTGAGAGTCGCAAGGAAAGAGAGAAGCAGACTCGAGCCAATCGGGACCAGGTCGACGTAGCCAAACATCCTTGCAATTTAGCAATGGTAATACATTTGATGACAATAACCTACTTCTACATTGGAATAGTTCTAACGCCATAGGAAATGGTATAGCCTCTAACCTACAGACGTTTTTGGCGAGAAACGGCAAGTATTTGTTTTAAGTACAAACACCAGTGCATATTCGGGTAGGCCTACCGTATATCATAAAGCATCGTAGCGCGTACCCCGTACAGGACGGGATATGCTCCGTTTGCGTACAATCTATACATGTATCGCACTACACCCGAAAATATAGATATTAATCATAGCTGGAAACAAACATGGCCAGAGACTTCGTTATTTTCCGTCTCCTTCCGATGTATACATGCACGTTCGAGTGTCGCGGTAAATGTATCGATTACAAGCAAACTGTGCATAGCCCGACCTATCCCGACGAGGTGTGTGTAGAAGACAAGTACCCAAATATGCACTGATTTGTGTACTTTTGCAACTCGTTGTCGTTTCTCGACAAAACGGCTCTTAGTTACAGGTTAGAACAATTTCATTAGATTAGTTAGATTGGACTCGATCCTGATAAGCATCTCAATGGCTAGAGTACCAAATTGGGCTACTCATACTCGGCAATAAATACAGTTCTGCTTGTGTAATCCCCATAATACGTCTGATTGTTACATTTTTCCATTGTATTATAGGAATGTGACAAATGCCAGAGGTAAGTAATGTCTGATTACAAATATCAAATAAAACATTTCCAAGACCCAGACCACTGGTTCCCAACTTCACCTGCTTATGTTTGTATTGCTGTTGGGTGCAATAGGAGACAGAAGAACCGAGCCTTCTGCTACTTCTGTTCAGCAGTGCAGAAGCTGCCTTTGTGTGCCCAATGTGGTGAGCAAGTCTTGAAAAGTGTATGACTTTCTTTCAACAGAGTAATACTGATAAGTGTTTCTCAATATTCTCTCACATAAATAATCTCGAGTCCAGCCAGAACCTGTACTGAAGTGACTAGACTCTTATCCCAATGACCGTATTTTACTACAATGCCATGTTTTCTTTTTTTAAGGAAAAACCAAATGCATGAAATCGTCAGATTGTGTCATAAAACATCCTGGGGTTCACATCACTGGGATGGGCATGGTGGTAAGATAATCAAATAAATACAATAAAATACCCTATAGTGCCCAAGGAATTTATGTGTTTTTTAATCGTTGTCACTGTGTGAACGATTGTCGACAATTTCTCTTTCTTCACAAGGGGGCAGTGTGTGATTTCTGTGAAGCCTGGGTGTGCCATGGTAGAAAGTGTCTGAGTACACATGCTTGTATATGCCCCCTGACAGATGCAGAGTGCATCGAATGTTATCGCAATGTCTGGGAACATGGTAGGTTGAGTACGATCCAAAATTCCTTGTAACCTTTACATCTTATCTTACACAATTGTATTATTTACTTTTTGTTCTGGAAAGGGGGGCGTCTCTTCCGCTGTTCCTTCTGTATGAATTTCCTGTGTGAGGATGATCAGTTTGAGCACCAAGCAAGCTGCCAAATCCTTGAGGCGGAAACATACAAATGTGAGTCAACTGCACTATAATTACGATAATCTGTTTATTAGTTGATAATGAAGCAATACCTGTTATATCACTGCCAATAATCAACCTTCGGTACTCATGAGTTCAAAAAGCCAGAGCTCATGTAATGCATTTGTCACACATTTCTGACTCCTTTTAATCTCTTTCCATGTGCCATTTGTAGGTGTTTCCTGCAATAGACTGGGTCAACACTCTTGCCTACGTTGTAAGGTGAAGAAAATATATATTGTTACCATAGACCCTTGATCTTTAGGTTATTGGAGTACTTTCTTTGACCCTACCTGTCGAAGCTCATTCATGATGAGGCTGATTAGACATGCATTTTAATGGAGATGAGCACAAGATAAAACGGTATGGGTGTAACGGTATGCAAAAGTCACGGTACCTCTGTGTTAAAGTCAGACTTTTTCGGTTTTAAAGTCACAGACTTGCAGTCTGCCCTGCTGCCGAGCCCTCATTTCACTGCGTGACAAATCAAACTTTGAACTTGAACTTGAACTTTTACAGCTCTGAGGGGGAACTCCGAATTCTGTACTTTGGTTCCACACAATAAGTAAAACTATACTATATTAATTTGGATCACAACGCACACTGAACCTGTTATTAATGTACCATTACACCCCTAGAAAACGGCAAAAGATTATACAAGATGTGTGTGAGTCTAGATATCTTGTAGTATAAGCGGACAGGTCTTTCAATACATTTTCCTGTATCAGTGACAGAGATTAAGATGACACAAATCTAACTGAAATCATACAACATTCATGCAACAATAACAAAATGATGGATCAAATGTCAAAAATTAGTTGTTACTTAATTGTGCTCATTTTTGTTTTCCCAGGCCTGTTACTGTGATGACCATGCCCGGAGCAAAGTGTTCAAACAGGAGAAGGGTAAAGGACCGCCCTGTCCTAAATGTGGCCATGAGACCCAGGAGACCAAAGACCTCAGCATGTCCAGTAAGTTGCATGCAGACTGCATTGGTGGGTTGTTGTATTTGGTGGGTCACTGTATGTGCAGTGTTGTCGGTGGTGGCTGGTCTGGTTAATTCTCAATGCTTGTGTCCTTACATCCACCCTTTAAGCAGAAGATTTTGGAATTGGATTGGGAGCCCAACACTAGACGCTAGACTATCCTGAATGTAGATAGTTTGTAGAACTCGGATGATAATAGTCATGACAATGTAATTGACTGGATGGCTGATGACTCACACTCTGTTATCCAAGCCCCCTGCAGTTAACATACCTGTTGGGCCAGGGAGTACTGTACTGTGGTATTAGTCAGAATTACTTTTAACTCTTCTTCATTTGCAGCTCGCACCGTGAAGTTCGGCCGGCAGAGCGGCACCGGCGAGGACAGCTACGGCTATGGGGCGTCAGGGTACGCAGCCTACTGGAAGACCGCAGCCTCCAGCGCAGGAGACCAGGAGGAAGACTATGACGGGATGACTATGACGAAGATGACGATGATGATGATGATGATGATGACGACGACGAGGATGACGATGATGATGATGATGAGGAAGAAGAGGATGGTCAGGATGGGAAAGAAGGGGTAGTGGGCTCCCTGGCTGGGCTGAACCTGGA
>OMKP01056352.1:0-21527 GCA_900302375.1 Bathygadus melanobranchus | reverse complement strand
CACTTTATACAATATTGCATTAATTTATATTATTTATTATTATGGTATTATATATAAGTTGGTTGTCACTTTATATTTGTTCAATTCATTATTTTGCACTTTAATAATTGCATTACTTACTTATTGTTGTTCATTATTTTGCACTTGGGGCCCCAGCTTCATTCTGTGCTTGGGGCCCCCAAAAAGCTGGAGCCGGCACTGATTCAACCTATCTTCACCCGCTTCATAATAGTTTGAGGGCATCAGTTTTGGGTTCCTATCCGTAGAGGCTGCTTAAGGAGTGATGCGTTAACGCTCAAACACTTCTGAAAACATTTGCAACCCCGTTTGCATTTACGCACACGGTGACGCACACAGTGGGCGCTTGCTGCTTTTTCTGAGTTCTATCTGGAATGCGTGGGAAATTACATATTCGGGGAAGGAAGTTTTGTCCTTGATTGCACAGATTGAGTTTGAATATGTAACTCTTAATAACTCTCATCCGTGTTTGCGTGGAGTTCGTAGGGTGACGAATGCACGCGGAATCCTGTGTGAGAGGGTAACCTAATGCGTCCACGCTGGAAAGAATTACGCCTATTTACGCTTCACAAAGAATCGTTTCAACATGGACCGCCACACACACACGCATGCACACAGGCACGCGCGCACGCACGCGTGCACACACGCACACACACACACACACACATACACTTCAGCTTCTGTACCCCACCCTGTTTATAAATCTTAGAATTGTAGTTGTTAGGAACCACATACACTCGTCCAAGTTTACAACATTAATTCGAAATAGTTATTTCGAAATAAAAATTGACAAAATTATGAGATTTCTCTCTAAGTATATATATATACAAGAAAATGGTTAACAAAGACAAGAGCTTACTTATATATATATTTAACTATACATTCCGAACGATTGTAAGACAGTATCGAGGAAAAAACGGGCAGCTCAACTTACCGTCAGGCTCTATTGCTCAGGAGGAGAGACTTCCTGCTTATCGCTCGCTCGCACTCTCTCTCTCGCTCTTGCTCTCTCTCTTTAAAACATGTGAGAGGATGTGGGATGTGAGCGAGAGGTTGATAAGCTACATTTACTTCTGATCAGCTGACCACAATGGTTTTAACCACAAAAGAAATGTCAAATGATGTTGTCTCTTAGACATCTTACATTGTTTCTCGAACATTGTGTGCTCCTTTCTCACACTGTATTTTCTGTGGCCATGGTGAAGCCCATTAGAGATACCACTTGGATAAAGTGCTGGTTATGTATTCATGTATGTATTGTTACACTGGCCCTGGCCCACCACTTAACCTGCCTAATCGAATGATGGACTTCGCACATATCGGATTTCAAATACCAGTCTACAAAGACGAACCGCTGTGAAACTGTGTTTCATGTAATTGTCCTCATGTCATATAATAAATCATAATACATCATTCGTATTCATCGTGTTCATCTGTAAAATCAGTCAAGTATGTCTAAATACAATAAATACTTCATTGATTTTATATATGAATGCAATGAATCCTGTAATCCAAATCCAAAAGGAATTGTGTAATGTTCAGCAGATCACATGGGTGTGACACTAACTGTCCTGGTTGTGTCAGATGACATTTGGCAGCTGACCACAACTTTATGACAGCCGTGTCAAAATCTCTAACATCTGTCTTTTTTTTGTTTAATGACTATTATAAATCCCAACTTTACTATCTACGACCGTGAAATAGGTCATTTATTTATTTAGGTTTATTTTTCACGGCGCACAAAAAATATTGGCCACTAGGTGTCAGTTTTTTTAAAGTTTAGCATTTTCACGTATGGTTGCAGGTCTATGCCCAGGTATCAAGTAGTACGGGGTAGCCTATTGGCTCTGTCTTTACTAAAGGGAACTTTCAGTGTGTTGGCGTCTATGTCCCCTTGAACACAAATAGTTTACCAAACATACAGATTGATACATGTAAGTAATGACATTCACATAGGCTAACGCTAACTGAATGAATACAGGGGCGGCACGCGGGCGGCAGTACCTCAGGAGGTAGAGACGTAGAGACTCATGGCAAATGATTATCAGGAAAAGAGTAACTCAGAGGAGAAGTGAGTTTGGAGGCTTTTTCGTTAGTTCATATATGAGGATATGCCTTTATGAGTGACTAATTGTACACTTCCCTTGTACCACCTGTAGAGGAACTATTCCTCTCAGTTTCTCTGCTTTGGTATTTTTTAAACCTAGACTCCATTTTCCCAGCATTTAGGGTTTAACTGATTAATGCGGACACACACATTGAAAAACGGCTGCACCTCAATACTGGACCTTATCTAGCTATTCCAGAGGTCACCGAAAAGTATGGTTAGGGTGTTTGAAATGATCTTGTTTTGCAGTACTAAATGTGATTGTTTTGCTCAAGATTGTACAATAAATGATTGGGGCAAATAATTACATTTTCTGAATCAGAAATCTTTTCTTTTACCATCAACTGACACGTTATTGCAGTTAAGAACTGAGTGAAACCTTGAGTATGTTATGTAGGTATCTGTGTGTGTGTGTGTGTGTGTGGCCTGCTGGTAATGCTTCTAACCCTAGTCTTGTTTTGCATGATTATCTGCAAATTTGCAGCATCAGTGAACAGGATGAACCTGTTGGACCTGTAGAGTTGAAATCTTAATTTCTTTGGGAGTCCAACAGTCCCCACCACTATCCTACTGCCTACTAGACTATCCTGGTCCCCCCCCAGTTGAATATATGATATATATAAAAAATTAACATCAACACATAAAACAAAAAGAGTCCTATTTGCTACAGAAACACTGGGGCGCACGTAGACATGGTTGGGAATCAGCCTCTCGATGCAGAGAGAATATTAACCTGACACCTCCAGTACTAAATGTGTGAAGATGTGGATACAGCAGCGTGCATAGCGCATTGAGGACTCAGTTGGCATGTGGAAGAAAACAACTCATCACTGTGTGGTTCCTGCCGGCTCCACAAGTCAGTTCATTGCCAATTAAAGCTAACTGCTCCTCATCAACACCAGGTAGCACGCATAGGGCCTACATAGCGACGTTAGCATGGTGTGTAGCATTGTAAGTCGCTTTGGATAAAATCGTCTGCCAAATGCTCTAAATGTAAATGTAAATGTAAATGTAAATGTGTGCAGGTAACATCACATGGCACACATTGCATCATATCTTAATTGAACGAGCCCACTCCATGTTTCATGTACTTGAGCTAAAATCGGAGAGGTGGGAGGATTTGCAGCGGTTGATAAGGCTGGCGAAATGGAAAAAAAGCCTGCCGTGTCAGTTAAGGGCAACGCCTTGATGAGTTATTGAATGTGATTGGATGGAGATTGCAGCTGATTGGTTGGTGGATCAGGGGCCAAGGGATTCCGAACATCAGAAATGTATATAAATTAAGCAACTGATAGTCAATCAACAGTTAACAATTATTAGCGTTAGCAATCATTTACTAATGATTTATTAATGGTGTTCATGTTAACTAAGGCAATGGTGTTCATATTAACAAAAGTATTAATTTCTACATTATTTAATATGGTTCACAAACCCTAACCCTAACCCCTATGCTATATAATAATGCTTATTACTGCATTAACTAATGTTAATTCATGTTTTTTTCAAATGTTTTAACCCTTATTTTAAAGTGTTACCATATATATTGAAAATGTTAGACATAGCGAATACATTCATATTTGCATGATAGGTTTCAAAGGAGGGTGGTCATTAATCAAACACCAGGTCAAGCAAAACACTGTAACTGCTGTGTACTTAGTGTGTCATAAAACACACTTCCTGTTACCATCTATGGCAGGTATCTTTTAACTGTAGTCACGCTCATATATGTAATGCACCTGATAAGGGCCTGGACACTTCTCCTCCTACTGATTCAGAGTGGACTTTCTGCTCACTCACACTACTGGGTGCTCAGAGAGGCTAGACACCAGATCTCGCCTTCATCTGCCAGGACCTTACAGAGACAAACCAAAGCCATTTAACCCCACCCCCACCCCACCCCGTACCGCGCGTCTTGCATTACGACCCAGAGATGGCGACGCTGAACCTGGGAGCGCTGGCTGCGCCAGTGGGTATCGTGCGGCTCCTGCAGGTGGTGTTCACCTGCATCTCCTTCAGCCTTGTGGCGTCGTTGGGCCACACGAGTTTCACCTACTGGACCTGGTGCATGTTCACCTGGTGCTTCTGCTTCTGCGTCACCCTGCTCATCCTCTTCCTGGAGTTCACCTCCCTCAACACGAGGCTGCCCATCTCCTGGCAGGACTTCACCGCAGCCTTCTCCATGTTGGCCACGCTCATGGTGCGTTCAAACACAGCAGCGTCTGTCGTGACTTGTGATTGGTTGGTTACAGATTGGTTGGTTCCTGTGGTTGGCAACTAATTATGTTAGGAGATGCTTTTTTTTATATCCAAAGGGACATTGAAAAAATTTAGATACAGGTAATTATGGAGCAAGTAGGGGGTTAGGCTTTGCCTTTCAAGAATGCGTACAGGTAGTTGGAGGACTTTGGGGGAATCAAACACAGTACTTTATGGCTAGGGCATGTCAAAACACTGGGAATGACTATGGTATTCTTCCTCTACATGTTGTGGCAGTGAATATTGGGAGCTTTGCTGCCATTGGTTCATGTAGTGAGTTCTTAGAGATTTGCTTTGGGATGACAATATAATTGAACATGATTCAATAAAGGATTATGAACTGTAATTTCATCAGTAGTTATAAGGGTTCATTAGGAATAATGAATAATAATAATAATAATAATAATAATAATAATCATTTAGTTAACAATTCTGAATGTTTGGTAATGATAATTTCATTATAATATTTATGTTGGCTATAAAATGCATAATTTACTAATAAAACCATGTATTTATTTCTGTACTTCTGATAATGTAATCGCTACGTCATGGAGGTAATTTTGGTTTGTTTTTGGGTGTCAGCCTTATTTGGACGCAACACAGTTTTTTGACTGTGTGTTTGATATTGTAACTTCAAAAGAAAGTTAATGTGTGTTGTTGTTGTGTTACAAATACTATTCGTTTTCCTGTAATTGTACTGCTGCAAAACTGCAATCTCCCCTCTGGGACAATAAAGATCCATCTTATCTTATCTTATCTTAATCTCCAACAACTGGTACATGCCACAACAGTAATGAACTGTCATTTCTAAATTCTTGCAATGTAGGTAGATTCTAAATTGCAATTAGCCAAAAAAGTATGGAAATATAGAAATAACAAACATATTTGTTATGGTAATTTAACAGTGTGCTTCTATTAATTTCGGAGAAGATTTTTTTTTAGAAAATATGCGCCATAGACCGTTACTACTATTGAACAAAAATAAGCTCATAATCAAACAAAAAAACTAAACCAGATGTCATTACCTAATTCCTGCAAGGTTCCATGCAATCACTGGTATGAACAAAACAACATCAACGCTAACCGCTGAGCTCTCTGTTTATATCAGGTGCTGGCAGCATCGGTCATCTACCCTTACTTCTACGCCTGCACCTCGTGCGGCAGGCAGATCGGTGCTGCCGTCACCTCCTGGCTGGCCTTCATCCTGTACTCCACCGAGGTGGGCCTGACCCGCGCCAAGCCCGGCGAGATCAGTGGCTTCCTGTCCAGCGTGCCGGGCCTCCTCAAGGTCCTGGAGGCCTTTGTGGCCTGCATCATTTTCATATCCCTCGACAGCCAGCACTACGCGGCGTACCCGGGCCTCCAGTGGTGCGTGGCTGTCTACTCCGTGTGCTTCATCTTCGCCCTGCTCATCATCGTCTTCACCATCGGCGGCCTGCTCGCCCTCTTCCCGGCGCCTTTCGACAAGCTCCTCACGGGGTGCAACGTTCTGGCCGTGCTCATGTACATGACGGCGGTGGTGGTTTGGCCGTTGTACAGCTTCCACAACAACCCCAGGCCCCAGGGGTGTAACCATTGTCCGTGGAACAACTGGGCGTTGGTGGCCTTCATGACAGCATTCAACCTTGTCGCGTACATCGTGGACACGGTGTACTCCGTGAGACTTGTGTTCGTCTCCCCAGCATAGCCCCCGCTACCCCACCCCAAATAACTGCGGAGCAACTTTATATACACACAGAGTGATCAACCAATTATAAGGATTGAAAAGCTGGGGACAGAATCATATAAATGTTGTTTAAATGATTCAGCTTTAGTAATCAAGTAGTTACAGTGTTCTTTTGGTGTCTTTTAATAACATATGTACAGTTGAGTACATGAATACGTTTGTTTTCAAACTCCGCTATCAGTTCGGCATTCATAGGCTACAGTTTATTTGGCATTAGGCATGTTCAAATTTTAGAAATACACTGAAACGCCAAGCTGTGAATTCGTAGCACCTGTTTGCATTACTGATGTTATCGTATTTGTAAACACACAACACTGTTTAAGGCTATAGCCTCATTATAATTTGAACTACAGTGTATTACATATACAGTACTGTACTGTATTATAGTGTATTTGAATGACTTAATTGTTTGAAGCTGTGCTGTATTTTGAAAGATAATCAATGGATGATAATCTACATGAGCAATAAATAAAAGGAAAATAACTTTGATGACAAATTTGACCCGGACAGATCACTATCAGCACTCCACTGTATATATACAGTATATATATACATATATATATATATATATGTTGCTGATCTGTATTGTACTGTTGACAGTACAGCACCGTGGCAGCTCTTAAGTCTTGTTACAATAAAGCTAGCTTCTTTTGGCTTCCATGTGTGTCAGAAATGGCTAACTTAACTTAACATAGCTGTTCTGTTACAATGAGCAGCGTAGGGTCGCTGACTTCCACTCCCTTTCTCTGTAGTGTTTACCAAGGTGTGCCTGGGAGCGGAAACCTTGCAGGGTGGAATGCATTCAATGGCACCCCGCCCACCCCCTGTTATAGATCTGCCCTACATAAATGTACTTTTATTGTTGACAGTGTTGGGTCGAAGGTCAAAAGGAGGAGAACGGGGAAGGAGCTCCACTGAAACACTTGGATGTGTTAACCACCATTGCCATGGACCAATAGTCAACTTTGAATGTATGAAATTCAAAAGTCCAAGTAACTTGTGAAAAGACTCTTTGTAATTATTCCTTGTCCTGTATTGTACCTGTATTGAGCTAATTAGAGCGATACAGTGTATAGCAGTTGCTACAAGCCACATGAAGTGGCTTTGCGGGGCTCTCCAACACAGGACACAGGTGGATGTTGTTGAATAAAACGGTTTATTGTAGAGTTTGTAGATGACTGCAGACAGAGCAGGTGGGAAATGCTAGCATGCTAGCACTCTCCCTGAGTGGGCATTGATTAGCCAATGCACCACAGGTGTGCAGCCTCACCCAGCCCCAGACTAATCAGCCTGACTCGGGCCAGGTGAGGCTGCTTAAACCAGCCACCAACCACACACCTCAACACAACGAAAGCAAAAGTCAAAAGTGTAACTAACCCTAACCATAACCCTTGTGTAATAAGCTAATGTAGCTTGTACCGCCAGGGAGTAAGGTATTTCTTTTCTAGCCGGCTTCCTCTGCCTTTTGCGAAAACAAATCACAAACTGAATTTGAATTCAAGATTAATTTTAGTCATGTAATTATGAATTACTTGAATCATTATTCTGACCTCTCCCTTTTATCCTGACCAAGTTGCACCTTGGTCACTATATTACACTTTTTGTTTTGTTTTTTCTTATCAGCTGAGAAAGAATCATAAATCCATTTCACTCATCATCTTCCATCTGTACTAACCCCCGCAAACCCACCCCTCCACATTCCTTCAAATCTAATCCAGACAAAGTACAATTTTAACTGTACAGTAGGGAAGCACTGCCGTTATTCTTTATTTAAATAATTGTTTTATTTGTTTTACTTAACGTTTTACTGTACGTAAAACATTAGGTGTATTTGGTGCCTGTGCCTTAGCCTTCAGACTACGCAGATTAGCATCTTGAGCTGGGGGACCAGAGTCCAATATGTGCTGTGAGGTGAGTCAGATAAGGACAAGCCATCATCCAATCGGCAGGAAGGAGCGGCGTAAATGACATAAAAGACCATAAATGACACAGATAAGCACACACATGGAGGCGTTGCTTGTTCGGGATGAGTACACGCCACGACGCGGGGAGGTTTCGATTCCCGGCGAACACACCTTCTCTGCAAGACGGCAAAGAACTAAGGAAGAACTAAGAGGAGTCACTGATGTGTTGAGAAAGAAAGAAGACGAGGACCGGAGCTGTATGAGGACAGCGATACCTGCAGGAATATGAGTATTTTTTGGAATAGAGTACTGTGTGGAGCGATATGTTAGAAGCCAGCCGAGGGAGGGAATAGATCCACAGAGACATTGCAGAGCTCAACACACGTTCAGCACGTCCCCTCGAGACGACACCGGGAGACTCACGATGAATGTGTCAGTGCAGTCGCTCACCGATCCCTTGGGCCTGTTGCGCATAGCGGCGCTGGTCCTGACCTGCTTGTCCTTTGGACTTGTGGCGTCAGTTGGGGTCAGCGGTGTGGCGTTATCCTACTGGGCCTGGTGCATGTTCACTTGGTGCTTCTGTTGCTTCTTCACCCTCCTCATCCTCGTCTTAGAGTTCACCACACTCAGCGCCAAGGTGCCCGTGTCCTGGGAGGACTTCACCACCGCCTTCGCCAAGTTGGCCACCATGATGTGCCTGGCGGCGTCCACCATCTACCCGGCCTTCTTCACCTGTAACACCTGCCCCCGGCAGATAGGCGCCACCGTCACCTCATGGTTCTCTTTCATCGCGTACGGCAGCCAGGTGCTGCTGACCCATCTGCGGCCCCGCGGGCAGATCAGTGGCTTCCTGTCCACCTTGCCGGGTCTCCTGAAGATCCTGGAGACTTTCTTGGCCTGCATCATCTTCACCTCCCTGGACCCCGAAATGTTCGCCGGGTCTCCGGGCCTCCAGTGGTGCGTGGCGGTCTACTGCCTGTGCTTCATCTTCGCCCTGTTCATCATCCTGCTGACCATCGGACAGATGCTCTCGTACTTTCCCGTGCCCTTTGAGAGGCTGGTGACCGTGTCCAATGTGCTGGCGGCGATGATGTACATGACGGCCATGGTGATCTGGCCCTTGTACGGCTTTCAGAGGTTTCACTGGCCCAGCGCCATCTGGGACCAAGTGCTCGTGGTCACCTTCATGTCCGTTTTTAACTTTGTTGTGTACACTGTTGATAGTGTCTTATCCATACGCATGGTGTTCTGGTCTCAAGCCTCCAGTTAGAAGGAATACATGTGTGACACCTGACATGGTCGCAGCAACAACCTTTGAAGAAAGCCCTAGGAACATGGGCATTTCTCTTTATTTATTAAAAATTCAAAAAATACTAACACAACTAATTCAGGCAGCGTTGGCTATTTTATTAACTTGGAGCGCCAACCTGGTTAATGAATGATCAAAAATATCTAAAAAAAGATTCTGGTGTAATGTTCCTGATACACCAAAACTGTTCCACTATGATGCATTGTTTTAATTCATCCAGCTGGTCCCATTCCAGGGTGACCAAATCATATGTATTTCTTCCTGTGTGTCTTGAAAAGCGTCCTTTTAAAACCCACAAATGTTAACATTTGCATAGAAAGAACTTGTAAACACTGGTAGCTATCCTATCTACATGCTGGTATTATATGTGTACTTAGGGTTAGGGTTAGCTAACTTTAGCTAACCCTAACCCTAACCCTTAGCTAAAGTTAGCTAACCCTAACCCTAACAATTATCCATAGCTTCTTACAGTCTCTCTGCTTATCAACCACTGTGTGATTGTGTAAACTTTACCAAGAAATAAAAAATGTGTATCGCAATCCATCCCTCATTGTTTTTTGCTGGGGTCAGCGCAGCAGGCCCTAGGATGGTGACAGCAATACAACTGTACCTTGTGTAAGCAAGATCTTAACAGGCACATTGTTTGGGGCACAAACACATACAAAATTAAAAGAAAAGAAAAAGATACAGACATTTAGATTTCCAATGTAAAAACAAGTATCACTGTGGTGTGCAAGGTTCGCGAGTTACGGTGGCCTCTGTTCCCGATTTCTTGCAAAATGTCTCAATTGTCTTCAACTGACCTCACAATGATTTGATGCCCGCGTGACGTCACCCGAGTCCTATAGCTAAACCCCATGCTATTGTATACTGTGGTACACCAATCAACATGAGTGCTGTTTAAGCAAAGGGGTCAGGTAGGACTGATATAGACCGTTTTCTGTTTCTTTTGTTGTCACGTCAGCGATTCGACAAGAAGTGGAGAGAGTGTGAAATAATGAGGGGAGTACCCCACCATTTAGCTTCCCCGCTGTCTGACAAGTCAGCAGGTAGTGAGTAAGCACTGGGAACGCTGTCTCCTTCTGAGTTTTTGTCGCAGGAATGGGAAGTGTGAGTCAAAGTGCGCTCGAAATGAAAAGAACATCTGCTGTCTTGACAAGGGCTTCATGGCATATATGTTTTGTCTTGGGATTTTATGTCAGGCACTTGTCTGAAAAGTTTGTCTGAAAGTCATTCAAAGTAATAACTTCAAATAACCATAGACATTTCTCTCCCTGTAACGTTGTGGTTTCACATGCCAAAAGTAGTAAAAACCCATTTCAATTGTTTAGAATCGGATTAAAATACAGACCGCACACATCCAGGATAAGCACCTATGAACACAGGTGTTGCCCCGACAGAAGTATGTTAATGCAATAAGGTGTCACCGAGCACCTCCAGGTGGAGAGTTGTGTCATTTCATTGGCCCCCTATTGTTAGTGGCTGAATAGGGATCAGGGGGTCCAGCAGCGGTGCATCACCGCGGTGTTCTGCAGAGGAAAAAAGCCCTCCTCCTCTCGCTTGTCGGACGCCAGCGGGACAAACAACGTCAAACCGCACGGCAGCTACGGCCCGCGACGTGAACCACCGCAATGCACTATTGAAAAACTGGATGGATGGAAGGATGGATGTATGGATGGATGGATGGTGAGACAGGTAGACAGTTGGATGGATGGACTTTGTGTTAGCATGTTATTCCCCCAACCTGAGAGTGGCTATTAATCACAGCAGGGGCCCCTGGGCACATGACCTTTTACAGGCTGAAATGCCACGAGGGGTGCAACGCTGTGTAATGGAAATTGATTTAGGCAGTGTGCTGAGAATGATAGATGAAAAAAAATAAGCAGGCATTTGTTATTCTCACAAAATAAGCCGTCACTTATTGATATGTTGACCCCAGCCAGGGTCATCATGACTGTACAACACGTGTATGTGTGTATGGGGATGCTTTCTGTGCCATGCCTGAGGCGAGGGTGTTTTGCCAGGTTACCTACAATAAAAGTAACAATTTTATATATTTTTTTCCATTTTCATAATAACCCTTCATCATTCAGAATGATCTATTGGCATTTATCTATTTGGCTCAACTCAAGAACCTGCAACACCCAGTCTTGTCGTTGAAGTCATTTGGGGTTATCCACACAATCTTCTCCTACCAACTTTGGCGAAGTTAAATCTAGATGGATTGACTTGGATGGTTAAAATTGTGTGAACGGTTTGATAGAAACAGTGCTGGTAAAAAAGAAAATTATAATTCTTATCTACACTCGGCACAGGAGCCTTGGAATATATTTGCAAGCAAGTTTCCCTGACAGTTGTTGTTGTCAATATAAATGAAAATCATGACCTTGGTAGCTGCAGTGTTGATAAATGTTGGTATCTATGTTTAAACATTAACCTCTAAGAGTTGTGTAGTTCAGACATCAGACGTCCTTGTAAACAGATCAGATGAATGTGATGAGATGTAGCATATTTTATCGTTTACCTGCATGCCCAAAGGCAGTGTGCTCGCGCGCGGGTCCGTGTGTGTGTGTGTGATATTGTCAAACTGACCTAAATCCTGACATTATGATCATAGAATCATCCTGACATTATGATCATAGAATCAATCAGAAGCAAAGACTTATGATATCATAATGCTTTGCTTAATCCCTTCACATATTTATTTGTGTCTTAGATTGGACAATTAGAAATAATGGGGGAGTTTCGTTGTTCCAAAGGCGTGGTGACGTGTTTTTTTTCCCAGGCATATAAATGCCAGCAGCCCACTGTGGAGCAAGGACAGCATCGGACTTCGCGAGAGTACAAGCATAACTTAACTTTGGATGTCGATGTCGTCTGTATTCGTTCTTTATTTTCGGAAAACATGATCGTGACTTTAGCTGTAATGCGTAATGTCAGTTCACTCGGAAGGGTATCTTCTCTTGTGGATTTCTGGGAAAGATGACATAATAATACGACGCTGCATATACAAAACACGGAGGTCATTGTGTAAGTGTGAAGGGCGGATTTTAACATGTTTTAAGCGTTCTCTGACAATCAAACATCTTGTGGCCAAAGTCAAACACTGCGGGAGTTGCGCACCGCGCATCGGGGCTACCATGGATAGCGAATGAGACAGAGCAGCCAACAGGTAAAACCTCATGCATGCATGTTTTCCTGTGAAATAGTTGTTTTTAATTATTTAGCTAAAACTGTTTTAAACATTGTGGCCAATGCCATGAAGAAAGAAAGTCTTGTTTATTTCTAAATAATGTTTTTTAGATCTAAATTCCTGTTATATTGTGATTATGTCACATGCACATTCATTAGGTCTAGGCAAAAATAGCAGATGAAAAAGATGACTAAATGTCAAATGTCACATCTATATTTCTGTCTGTTCGCATCTTTTGCAACAACCGCCGTAATATTAGAATACAAAACATTAGGCCTACAGTGAAATCCATAAAAGTGATCATTTCGTCGCGTAGGTCTCATTAAACTTGAATTGATATTTTGATACAACATCGAGAACGCTGTGACCGGTCGTGACTGGCTTTTATTATCAAGCACTTGTTGTGGATAGAAATGTCACCATCACCCAGCGTTGCATGGGAGCTGCGCCGGGCACCAGTGTTTGTGTGCGTCAACACACAGGGCTGCGGGACGCGCGTCATCCTTGTGTTTTGGAGCGCGCTTCAATGAATCTGGATATCGTGTTAATGTTATTTGCGCAACAAGTAGGCCACCAACTGCCATAAGGTCACCTTTTAATCACAAACGGGCTTCACTCTCGTCCTAAGCTTAGTCTGTGCTCCGCGTTACAACGACTCGTTTCCAATTATTCGTAAAAAAAAAAATGTTTAGGGCTTCATTGAAACTATCATCACATCTAAAAGTAGATGTTTCAAATGTGATTAACCTTCAGGTTTCCTAGGTCAGTATCTCAGTATCAGGGTCCACTGACATCCCTCAAACTCACATAGTACTCTACAGGCCAAGACCTTTCAATGTATTTGGCTTTGTGCTACAATTAAGTAAAAAAAAATATCCAGCACTTCCCTAGTTGTCATGTGTGATCCAAGACCACTGACAATTCAAATGGAATGAAATCAGTAAAACATTTTTTTTTACATTTGTCTCAAAATCATTAGATAATTAGATTAGTACTGATGTTTACTTTATCCTCATTAACTGTAAAAAAAAGAATTCTATCTGATTTTATCCAACGTAGATACATTTCTCTCTAAATTGTTGTACATTTCCAAGTTTCGACACCATCGTTGTATATTAGTGCATTCATTAATTCAACAGACTACTATTTCTGTTTTCAATACTTCATTTCAATAAAGCAGCATACAGAGGTATTGGATTACATTGACAACATAATTACAATTGAATAGACAGTGCATACTGTACATTTTAAATAAAGACTTCAAAAGTTATATATATTCATAGTTTTGATGGTGTTTTTGTTTTCTGATGTATAACGTATATATTGTCACACATTTACATGTATGTATGTTAAATTTGATCAATAAAGTTACATGATTTCAACAGGATAGGCAAGCAGTCATATAACATATATATGTTGTCGGATCGGACATTTTTTCGTATTTCTTTTTACAGTTTTCTTACGTATTCTTTTTTTGGCTTATTCCTTTGGTGGTCTGTGGAATCATTTTGGTGGCCAAATCATTTTCCGTATAGAAATAATGATACTCCCCCAACGTCAGAACAAAGGGAGTGCTTTATTTCGTATCGGAACCTGCCGAAGTTGGTGCTTTCTGCTAATATAGCATCTTAAATATGTACTAAACCTGCTACAAAAATAGATCGGACAACAGCGACAGACAACAAAGCTGAACTAATTCACGAAATGCTTCCAATTCATTCGACCACATTGTAATTTGTAAACTGGCTTTGGTTGTGGCTCCAGGATCCTCCACGGCACTATGCACAGATAGGATACTGTGGGTGGAACACGTTGTTTTACATTCAAATGTGACGTAATCCAGGGTTCACAAAAGGGTACACCGTTCACCGATGAGGGACATGAGGGACGTCCCTCATGTCCCTCATCGTCACCTGAAAGACGCAATGGCTGCTGACTGTGTGTAAACATGTGACAAGATGGGAATATGCCACGTTTTAGCTGCGTTGATCTAATTCAGCAAAGTTGCATCGAGTTAAAAAGCACTTCATTTCTAAGACAATTCGTACCTCGGTAACTCTGAGGCCTCAGAGCGACGACAGAGTGGTTGTTGACTCACCTGACAAGCCTCTATTGTCACCAAAATAAATCACAGTAATAAGTCATCAAAATAAACAACCATGACAGCCAACAAATAAGAAGGACACAATTGAGATTCAACAAAAGGAATGAGGTTGAAAATAGGCCAAAGCTAGAAAAACAACCGAAAAACCTGCTGTGTCAGTTGGAC
Source organism: Bathygadus melanobranchus (assembly GCA_900302375.1). Lineage (NCBI taxonomy): Eukaryota > Metazoa > Chordata > Actinopteri > Gadiformes > Macrouridae > Bathygadus > Bathygadus melanobranchus. Next base: position 6,745 of record OMKP01056352.1, on the reverse strand, counting down.
TACAAATAAAAGGGGGGCATGGTAATACCCCCATATTGTGCTGCGACCCACATCCCTACCCTGACCTTAACCACACCAGACCCTTGAGCAATATGTCAAGCTAAACCGTCTCTGGAATTCAACTGTCATGGGGTGGAACCCTTTCCAAAATGCCATAATTACTTAAAAAAACTATTAATAATGGATTACTTCTATTCAATATAAGTAATTAATAGATTAAGGGGTCATTTGTCGGCTTCTAAAATCCAATAAAGTTGGTTACTATGGTTATGAACAATGCTTCATTATATTATCCTGAACGAGGAAAATATCAGAAATGTCTTAATTTCTGACTGGTGTAGTGGTTAGAGTGTTTGACACCCAGGTGAAAGATTCTGGGTTCAAACCCCAATGTCTGCAATTTACTAATGTACGTCTGCTAAAGTGCTTGTTTTCGTCACTGACTGGCTCAGATCTTTATTCTAAGTGTCTGAGAACATTATGGAAAGGGTCCCCATAGAGAAATAAAACTTTACCTTTCACTTGATCTGGTCTGTTTGTTACTGTGTCAAACCAAGTCTAACTAGAGGAGAAGTCTCAGATAATATTAAATATAAATATTCAGCCATGACTTTGAAAATCTTTCAGATAACGCTAAGCTACGCTTTCTGTAGTCCAACATAACAAACTCTTGCCGGCACTCCTCTGTCCAACAAGTTTCCACCACTCTCTTCCTGTAATAACTCAGCTCTTGCGAGTGTCAGAGCAGACTGCTCCTTCAGCAAGACATGGTTTAGACAAAATAACATACAGACTGGATCAAGTGAAAGGTAAAGAAAAAAGTTGTATTTCTCTGTACGTTGTCAAACATGTACAACGATCTGAGCCTGTCAGTGGCAAAAATAAGCACTTCAGCAGACATACATTGACAACTTCAAAAATCGTTGTCTGCATTAGTCAGTTAGACCCCAAATGAGTCCAGGTTGAAAAATCTAGGTTGAAGTTATCCTTTAATGACACGTATAAAAAATATCACCGTCACATTGGATAAAAACGTTTGCTAAACAATTCACAGAAATGTATGACATCCTTTCACAGGATAGGATTGTCACTTCATTGCAGATGTCAATCTTTTTCTTGCATGGCCTGGCAGTTGTTCCTGAGAAAGTTTTAACTAACACCCCCATTGTGTACCTTTCAATGAGGAGAAACAGCAGATTGGCCGAATGCCCAGAGTGTGGGGTGATTGTTGCCCATGCCCAACAGATGCATTCATGCTGTTAATGCAAGACATTATATTTGCATGCACCATACCATCGTACAGATTATTACAATACAGTTTATTGCTCACAGCTTTCCCTGTATCGCAAAAAAGTCCCCAAGAAATTCTTAGAAATCAAAGTTAATCATTCCTTGCATCTTTCATCTGTAATGTGTTTCAGAAGGTCCCTAAATGACAACCATCACAATGAATGACTACAACTGGACATCAGAGGCCGAGGACATGACCTCCGTCTCTCCATCCTCCTCGCCCCACTCTGTCTACTACTCCAACTCCAACGCCGCAAACACTTCCTATCTCACCACCAACGACACCTTTGACAAGGCCACACCCTTCTTTGGCAGCTGGTCGGTGGCCACTGCCATCATATACCTCACCGTCTTCATCGTGGGACTGCTGGGCAACACACTGGTCATCTACGTCGTGGTGCGCTACGCCAAGATGAAGACCGTGACTAACATGTATATCCTCAACTTGGCCGTGGCCGATGAACTCTACATTCTGGGCATCCCCTTCCTGGGCACCCAAAGTGTGCTCTCCTATTGGCTGTACGGGGAGTTCCTCTGCAAAGTGTACATGACTGCTGACGCTATGAGCCAGTTCACATCCATCTTCTGCCTGACGGCGATGAGCATTGACCGTTATCTAGCGGTGGTGCACCCTATTCGCAGTGCCAAATGGCGAAGGCCGCAGGTGGCCAAGGTCTTCAACTGTATGGTGTGGGTGTTGTCCTTCCTGGTGGTGCTGCCTGTCACCATATACTCAGGTGTGCAGGAACGGTTCAACTCCTGCAACATGAGCTGGCCTGATCCCCACGACCTGTGGTCCACAGTCTTCATCCTCTACACGGCCATACTGGGCTTCTTTGCACCCCTGCTGGTCATATGTCTCTGCTACCTGCTCATTGTAATTAAGGTACACCGTTGGATTATTGTGATGTTTCTCTTTTACACTTCTGGTATTCATCTGTTCTCATTACCATAGCATCTTAAATGTAGAGTATTTCTATTTATTATTTCGCTACTTAAGTTATTCATAATGCATTCTGATTCATGTCATTAAGGCATCTCGCATACGGATGTCTCCTTGACCGAACTCAGTACATCTTGGCTGAGAGTTGAACATCCTAGCCTGTCCTAAGTTAGTTGAGCTGCATTAATTCTGGATTTATCTGATAAAATGTTTTAAAAATGGTTGATTGATGGAACACATAAAGGACAAAGGAGGAGCAGGTCGAAGAGGGGCAGCTTCATGGGAGTGTAGCCCATTGTAGTTCCCCCTCTTCTTTGACCCACAACACCCAGAATTTCTCCTTTGCCAATGCATGCCAACATAATTCATTCCCCCCTTAAATCTCAAAATTCAGGTGAGATCCGCAGGCATGCGGGCAGGCTTGACCCAGCGGCGCCAGTCGGAGCGCAAGGTGACACGCATGGTGGTGATCATCGTGGTGGTGTTTGTGATGTGCTGGCTGCCCTTCTTCGTCACCAACATGGTCAACCTGGTTCACATCATCCCTGAGACCAGCGTCAGCGCCGTCTTCTACTTCTTCATCGTGATCCTCAGCTACGTCAACTCCTGCGCTAACCCCTTCCTGTACGGCTTCCTGTCTGACAACTTCAAGCAGAGCTTCCGCAAGGTGCTGTGTCTCCACAAGGGGAACGGGGTGGACACCACTGATCAATCAGGGGCCCGTCAAGCGTTGGCCAAGAAAAAAACAACTGGAAAGCCTGGTGGTCTTCATTGCTCAAATGGCAACAAGACGCTAAACACAGAGGTAATGTAAACCTAGTGACACGTAGCTCATGTAACCTAACTAGTCAAAGTCAGATTTCTTTGTTACGGCCATTCATCACAATCACAGTCTCAACGGTTTTTGCATGGCCACGTTTTAATGAAACAATACCCCAACACCATACAATACTAAGCCCTTGAATGTGCAAGGCTAAAATGTACCCTAAATCCCTTTTGGAAGAGTCTGTGAAATGTCAGGTGAAACTAATCACTTTACTAGAATAATAAAGTATAGAATAAAATAATATAAAAGAAACTTTTTTGGCATTCTCCTTAGAGTATTCAGCAAGCAAGTATGTGTGCTATTCACGTGATACCAGTCTGGTGTCCTCAATTCCAATACAGTTTAATTAGACAATTGTCAATCATAAATTCATAAATATGAAAATTATTGAGATTATCGCCTCTTCCAAGTTAAGATCTGCCCTAAACCCAATGAGTCAGAAATGTTATGCGTTAATATTGTGTGCAATTGGTTTTCCACTTGTTCCTGTACCTGTTCCATGTACTGTGTTAAGGCTGACTCTGCTTATCTAGTGATATCGTTGTTTGCTTGATTTGCAGGTTGTTCACCTAACCCTAACCCTGTCTTTCTCATTGTCTTACCAGACGGACGTTTGTGAAAACGTCAAGGACGAGCTTTTGCCATCCCAGCATAAAGCAGTAAATGATCAGACAACGTTTTGAGCTCGCAAGCTTCATTGCCCCTCATGGTCCTGCTATACTGAGTTCCAATGTCAAAGCATGGCTTCCAGAATTTGCCAAGTCTTCCCAGCCAATCCCAGGAGTCGGAATGGGAAGCTGAAAAGATTGTTGACCATTTTCATTGTATAGGCAACCAAACAAGCTCTCAACAACATACTGGATTAGTTTGGATTCTGTCTTGTATTTGTCAAAAGATTGCAGTTTTTCAGTTTTTGGGAGCAGAATTTGGGAGCTGTCAGTTACTTCGTAGCTGCAGTACCTTTTTGAAGTTTTTGACAGAAATGTCAGTTTGTGTGGGGATGATTGCAAAATCATCCCCACAACAAACATCTTTGATTTAACTGGCACATGATCTCCCCATTTTGTAGTTCTGTGATCACCAATGTTTTCCAAATTTAAGATCAAGAGAAGTTGAACTACAAAAAAGAGCATTATTATTAGCATTTGTACATTTTTGACATCACCAACAAAACGATGAACTTACAGGCACTGTGTATCTCCATGGTAATGTATTTCAAATATTGACCTCTTGTGACATTATTGTAAGAAACATAACATTATTGTAAGACAGATCTGCGTGTGAAGTTCTACAGTGAAGTTCCAAAAATAATTGTTAGTTACATCATTCAGCGTTCAGATTCCGATTTTTGAACTGGGCTATTAAAACTGCACTTTGACTGCTATTGTTTTGTTGTAAGAATGTCTCGATTAAGCTTACATGTGTTTTGAATTCATGTAAAAGTTATTATTTGGCCAGTAAATGTGCACACTGAGGCACTTATTTATGGTGTGACATGTAGTTTTTTCCTGCTCAAAAATCATTTCTGTTTCAGGCAATCATTTTACCCGTATTTTGCAAAATAACTAAAAATAGACAAGATGTGTTAATTATATGCTAAATCTGAATTCAAATTCTAAACTTTAAAGGTGCTTTATGTAGAATTTAGTAGCATCTAGCGGTGAGGTTGCAAGTAGAGTAGGTAGAGTTTCCAATTGTCAAGTGATAAGGTTCCTTGATAGTCATAAATTGTATTTAGTTATTTAGTCTGTAAAACTATAGGTCATAGCTTACAAGTAAAATAGCAATTATGATTGTTAATTGTTCCTCATTATGGTAGCCATCCATTTATCCCACCAAAATGAAAAGCGCTTCCTCTCTAAAGCTGTTTATCTATTCTGGGCTATTGTTGAAACATGGCGGTGCCCTATGGAGACATCAAGGGCTAATTCTAAGGCAAAAACACAATGATTCTTATTTTCATGGGATTATAATTAATATAAAGTAAAACATACTTTTATTATATTCCATTTCTGCCACGTCCATTCCACTAGATGCCACTTAATTTTCCAAACTGCACCTTTAAATCTAAATGTCAAGTATTAAATATAAATGTAAATGGCCTTAATGTCCTCAATATACACTATATTCCTAGACTAAAATATAAGATTTAAATGTATAATTTAGATTGAACATTTATGTTTAGGATTGAGATTTAGGATATATTTAAAATTCAAATTTCATATTAAGATTTTAGAGTTTTGGGCAAAGTATCAAAAAGTAGGTTTTTGTTTTCCAGCAGGGACATTTTACAATCAAGACCAAGCAATGGCAGCTTTTTTGTTTCAAGGTCATGTTTTCTCTTGTTGTCAGTAGTTTCAAGTATGGGGAAAGGGGAGAACTTTCATCGAGGATTTTGTTTGGGGGAAGGAAATCACCTTTATTTAGAACGGAGTAAAATAAACATATCATGTATTTTGCCTCATTTACATTACTCTTCACATTCTCCCATCTTCCAAGTTTGGTGTAACAGTTATATTGATGTTGAAGAAATACCACGATATCAAACATGAAATGTGTCCATTACAAGTTGTAATGAGTTAACAAAGTCATTCTTCAATAAATTCATTAAACTCTGTTTTGTCATGTTCATATCATGCTGTATCAACACTGATCCTTGGTACTACCAATGACATCATGTCTTGACATTTAACAAAAATGTCATATGGGTTAAATCATATATAATCTTCTACTTTGCATATGTATATATATACAAATATATATATATCATATATCATATCATATATCATATCATACCATATATCATATATCATATCATATCATATCATATCATATAAAACAAAGTAAGCTGATTTACCCATCAGCACTATGTGAGTTCACATCTTCAATACATTACTTTGACAACCATCATATTCACTTTTGGGCAGCACTAGCTCAGGAGGTAGAGTGGCTGTCTGGTAACCGAGAAGGTTGCCGGTTCGATCCCTGGCTCCCCCTAGCTAAGTGTCCCTGAGGTGTGTCCCTGAGCAAGACACCTAACCCTAACTGCTCCCGACCAGCTGGTTGTTGCCTTGCATGATTGACACCGCAGGTGTTTGTGTATGAATGTGAGGCAATATATACAGTGCTTTGGATCAAAGCACTGTATACTGTAAATGCAATCCATTAACATACCACACTTTTGCACATAAATAGCTTTATTTATGTGACTTATTGCACCTTTAAAGAATACCGTGCAGGGGTTGGCTAAATGTATGTGTTGGATCAGTACCACACTTGAACTCCTTATGCATCCATGTGCTAAACGGGACTCAGCAGTGCGGATAACATGAAGCGAGTCTAACCCCAGATGGCTCTTCTTCTGCTGCTGCGCAACCTGTTTTTAGGTATGGAACGACGACATGTGTTGTTGTTGATCAACACTGTGCTGTCACGTTGTGTTGTGACTTCAAGACACCCACGTCACACACACCTAAGCCACACACACACACACAGTGTTTATGACATCGTATCACTCAACTTAATCTCTCTCTCTCTCTCTCTCTCTCTGGCCCTCTGCATCCCCTATCCACCCTTTATTTACTGACAACCTGGTTATAGACAGCCTGTTGCAGGCACACACAGTCAGACAGTGGAAACACAGCTTCCCCCCACAAACCGTTTATTCTGTTGTTTGTGGTCAGGTT